>JARFXV010000460.1:0-141693 GCA_031761425.1 Cosmopolites sordidus | reverse complement strand
ATTCACACGGAATATTAAGAAAAGATGCTAAAGATATAAATATTAAACTATTTAACAATTTATCGCAATTGATGTTCCATTGCTGTTTAAGTGTATATTAATTAAAATTTCAGAATTATCAAAACCCAATAATAAATTCCAATTATTTTATGATGTAAGCAGTTTTATATATAAGATTAAGATATAAATAACAAAATTCTTCAAAAGACATACAAATGTAAGATGTTTTAATACAGCAAATAGTAGTATAATCAAGCAAAAAAAAATAATAAAAAAGCAGTATGAAGAAGTACAGCAAAAATGATATTACAAATTTATAACTCCCTAAGCAATTACTTAAAGACTCTAAGAAATAAAAATATTGTTGAAATCAATAAAAATACAATTTTCTAAATAAATAAGAATTCGTGACAGATATAACGGGATATTCTGTTTCAGGCAGAGCTATATAAGGTATAATTTGGACGAAATTGAAAGAAAAAATATTTTAACGAGCAACAATATGAAGTGGGACAAAAAAAGGGAGAATTTTGCTTCTTTAAAATTAAATTTAACTTTTATATGTTAGCGAAAATTAGGAAAATATTTCAATATATTACCAATTTTACATGATATATTTTTATTTATTACTGTATCGTCAAAGTAGCCAACTATTTACCTAACCAAAAGTTTCAAAGCAAACAATTTACTCCACAACACAAACACTTAGCTGGCCATTACGAATGCCTCAAGCGAAACCAATAAACGAATTTGTTAAAAAGTTTCGATATTGTCTTGTAAAGACGGCTTGCGTGTTTAATTATCATCGTTTTCATTCACTTAGACAAATGTTCATTATTCAATATCAAAAGATGACTTTGACTGGGTGATATCAACGTATAGCTTGTACAATACAAAATAACGTCATCGATGACGCTATTCAGGAACGTCACAAATTAAATAATAGAAGAATCAAATGGAATGTATTCAATAAATTTCAAATTTAGCGGCTGTATTCGGTTGGCAGCATATGCGACGTTGTCAAGTATCAGATTTTTCATGTTGATATTTATTGACATATTATATTTTTACCTTACGATCGAAAACAATTTTTTAAGGAACTGAACTTAATTGTCAGAGACACGCCTGTAAAATGCCAGATCAGTTAAATAGCCGTTGTCAAGAGTTAGTGCATCTCTGATACACTATTTTGAACAAGAACGAGACAATAATGGTCTATTGTTACCCTTTGCGACTATTAGAGAGGTATGTTAAATTAACTGCTAATAAACTAGAATAAATGTTTTAGCGTGTTGCAGCAGCCTTAAGGTTGAGTATGTCCACTGTTAGTACTATTTCATAAAAGGTGAAAAACAATAAAGTTGTAGAATCGCCTGGAAAGCGTAGTTCCACTAAAAGAGTTAACGAATACTGCAGCTTTGGATCCAAGTTCTATTCGTAACACCATTTATATCATGTATGAACACAGTAAGTATTTGTAACCTAACAATTGTGGAAAAGGCTATTCTTAATCCCATATGTAGTTATACGTATGTTACTGATCAGTATAATTTTCATTTTCTGGACAGCATATAACTTTGAATTCCTTATATGAGAAATTAAAAAAGAAACAACTGTTTGAGGGATGCGGTATGAAATTGTGTAACGTATTGAAATAAGTAGGTTTTAAATGGGAAAAAAATGCTTCAAGACGAGGGCTTATGGAACTTACTAATGTTGCCATAAAACGTATAGATTGTTTGAGAGGTTATATGAAGGAAGAAAAAAGCTTTTTACAAATTTGTCTTCGTAGATGAAGCCTGGATTTTTCAAAATGGTACTGTAAGTCATACATGGCTAAATATTAATAAGATAAGTGTAAAAATCACCAAAGTTTATAGTAAAAGATAAATTACATAACTATGTAAAAAAACATGAAAATTTTTATTTTAGATACAACATACATCATTCTGGCAGTGAAAGTTAGATTTATTGAGGGTGCAGAGACCATATTTCCGTCAAAAAATGAGCTTACTGTTACAATGGTGAAAATAATCAAAAATTTCTTGAAATGCGTTGAAAACCAATTATTAAAAAATTAAACTTATCATAATATGCTATTAACCAAGATAACAAACAGCTTATAGATTAAAGCTGCCATTCAAAATTAGTTTAACTAATAATATAGCATTTTCAATAGAAATAATTAAAACCGAGCTGTTAAAAATTGTAGCAGAGTACGTACATAAGCAAATATTTAAAGGTAATTACATTAAGCCAGCAAGTAGCTTGTATTTCGTACTTATTTCTCTTTATATCAATGTGTAGTTCTTAAATTACTCTTTCGTACCGTATACTACACGTTATTAAACTATATAAACTAATATTTTCATAATCTGGAAGCGAAGGAATGGTTGAAGAAAATAGGAAAACTTGAAGGGGCAATCTATTCGGAAACGCAAAAAGTTCAATGAAGGAGAAATTGTCTTTGGTGATAAAGCGCGTTCTGATTAACCTGTCATGGTGGATTCTAAAACCGAACAAACCAGAAGAAGCAAAAAATGCACATCGGTATTTAATTTCTACCACATTGAAGATACAACTTAGACCTTGCGCCATTCAACTTTGACTCTTTGGTTTTTATTTCGACAAATAATCATTTTTCAATTATAAATTAATTAAAAATGTTGTACAAAGTAAAGTAAGGAATTTAGAATTTGAGACACATCAGCAAGTGAGGCTATTTAGTGACTGGACCTATAGCTTAACACCGCTTTCACCCGCAACGATTTAGGACGGACAGCAAAAAACGTTAGATAATTTAAAGTATTTATATAATTTTTAAAAATGTTTTTGAGTGTAACTCTTTAATAAGAGCTTAAAAAGTGTAACGTTTTAAACAAATATTTTTAAAAACTATTTATAGATATTATTATCCAACTTTTTTTATCATCCGTCCAAAATAGTTGTGTGAAATCGGCGTAATGGTGACTCCGGACCACGGTTTTTTATCGGAAGCCTACAGACTGGCGAATGAATTATGTAGAAGACCTCTCTCTCAGAAATAATCCGACCTTATTCAGCACTAAAATGGGCGATTTCTTTTTGGATTTTACACTCTTAAGTAAGTAAGCTACATCTTGCTTACTCTACAGTAAGTAAGCCCATCTAGTACTCTTATAAACACCTTTGTCGCGTCAGTTCTTCTATTGGAACCTTCGGTGTGAAACACTAAACTCAAAAAGATTTACCACTAGACACCAAATCACTTTTTTTCAAAAGTGTTTCAAGTTTCAAGAAGTGATTTGGTGTTTAGTGATAAATCTCTTCGAGTTTAACTTTTGTTACAGAGATTGGCAACCTCCCTATCTAAAGCATCACTCTACTAAAAAACCATCAAAAATAAAGTTGTGGTGGATATTTATATATGTATCTCCTCAACAGAAATAAAATTATTTTAAATATTATTGTTTCTTTTATTCTAAGATAAGAATGTTAAATTCGTAAAAAAAATTGTTTAATCATCCATATTTTTAAAATTAAAAATTATTATCATAAAAGTTGTTTCATCATTTTCATAATTTTCTC
Organism: Cosmopolites sordidus; assembly: GCA_031761425.1. Taxonomy (NCBI): domain Eukaryota; kingdom Metazoa; phylum Arthropoda; class Insecta; order Coleoptera; family Curculionidae; genus Cosmopolites; species Cosmopolites sordidus. The sequence continues at coordinate 138,126 of JARFXV010000460.1, read as the reverse complement.
TCGTATATACGGATTTCGCAAAATATACAAAAATTGATTCATCAAACTTAAAAATATAGTGAAACATCGACACAAAGGAAAAATCTCAATTACATTCAATTGCAATCCAAATTAAGGTATATTCGCGTTAATTCCCGAAAATGTTATTTTTCGGGAATTAGTTTTTAAATAATATTCAACTCAACTAAAAAGTTTTAATTACCTTAATATTGTCAATTTCAAAATACATGGATTTTTATTTTGCTCTAGAATTTTTATTCAATTATCAGTTTAGTCTAAAATGCCTGCAGTTTTACTACATTTAATGTATACAAGCGACACATTTCTATGAAAATTAAAAGGATTTTTCACGCAAAACTGTTTTCGAAAATGTATATAAACATCCAGTAATGTTCGAGTGGGTTAATGTTTGTAATGAGGAAGCAAGGTCCTTCCCCATGACATATTTTGTTTTTTAGTGAAGAAGTCATCTAAAATCGTTTGCTTTATCCTGTTTCGTTCAGCAACCAATTGTCGATTGCAAGATATCGCATCATTGACACTTCGTCTTGTCTTTGAAATATCAATCAAATTTAAATCATTTTGTTCATAATTTCATTTTTTGTTCATAATCGCTGATCCATAATTTCCGCTATAGTGACTAAATTTTGGTGGACAATTTTATCAACGATCGATCAACAATGAATTAATTCTCTTGTGTCAACATCCTTGCTTAGCTTCGGTCATATATTCTTCCATACTCTTTTCAAACATTTCTCAATCACCTCATTCCAGGAAAGATTGATGTTATCTACAGCATCCATAATATTGTAGTTTTTCCAAAAATCTTTAATGGATTGTTTATTTCTCCATCTGTTTTATCAATCAGTTATCGCAATGTCCGCCGCAGTTAATAAGCTTTAAAATTTGATAATACGCCTTGATCCATTGGATATTTGGCAGCAGGAAAACGACTTCTACCGGAATGCATGTTGTTAAACCGAATAAGTATAAATAAAGCTTTCGGTTCTAGTTTTTTAAAATCACAGTATCGTTTAATACTCATTCAAAAATATTGGGTAAACCCTTTCTGGAAAATTTTCATAGTGATCAAAGATTTTTTATTGGACTCTCAAATTACTGGTATGAAATATTATGTTCATATATTAATATACATAATGACGTTGATGACCGATAATAAATCAACAGTGATGCAGCAAACATGTATTCAAACTGCTATGATACGCATATAAATCGATTTTAATAAAGATTACAGCCACGCTAAATAATTGTAATTGCAAAAAATTAATTTTGTTGCAAAAATAAACCAAAAAGAATCACCCAAAAATAAAACCTTGAAAAACTGAAACATTTCAAATGCAAAACTTTAACAGCAAATAATAAAGAAAAGGAAATTTAGTTACGGAATATATAAATTTCACAATAAATTTACAACAAAAATAAAAAAATAACCATTACAAAAATTCATATTACAAACGTATTACTATATTCACTTGAAAGGCATTTTAATTAATTGACTGACGAAGCAAACAAGAACAGCTTAATGCTTATATTTTTCGGTTAGTTATTAAGTAATTTATCCGGAATGTAGTGGCTTTGTTACAATTACTTTGTAACAAATGTATTCGACAAGATGTTCTGTATTTATTCTTTATATGCTTAATTTTAATAAATATGTATATTTTTGGTCCATTGGACTTTTTAATATTAATGCCTGAAAAGAACAAATTTAGATGCAAAGTGCCAAATTCAAATCCAATTGTAAATAAAAATTCACATGCTTTACGTATCGACACAGCGATTTGTTTTTTAAGTTGTTTTGAGTGTCCTTAACATTTGACAGAAGCTTCATATAATTTCGCTTGTTAGGTTGGAAACTATAGCTCTTTTGTAACTGTTAAAAACATTATCGGCATTATTTTTGTAATGGATAAATTGATCGAGAATAAATGAAATGAAATTAAATTAAATTAAATGATGCCTAAAAAACAAAAATGCTTGTACCACTAAAAACCAAATCACTTTTTTAAACTTCTCGACACACGTTTCGCTAACCATGTTAGCATCATCAGGATATGATTTAGATTAAATCATCTCCTGATGATTTTCGTCGCTCACGGTAATAATTATTCGTAATATTGTCTTAAAAATCAAACAGATATCGTTCCAGAAGCACCATATTTACCAAAATGTGGTACCGTGTTACTTTTTCTTCTTTCATCAATTGAAGAAAACCACCTCGTGGGGTCCGTTTTGAGGCCCACAAGGTATGGCCACACCTGTTCAACTTTTGTTCAACACTTGTTCAACACAAAGGTTAGTCGCATGCAGTGTTGCAAGAGAGGCATGTAAAAACGCAAAGAAAAATCACAACGTACGACGAGACGCAAAATTAGCGCACCGACTCCCACCGTTGTTGGGTATTTTGCCCGTTCGGTTGCAACTTCTTGACATAATCTGCAAGTTTTTACAATAGTTTACGAATTTAATTTAAAGTAGTGTAATTTAATTATTTAAGAACAAAAAATAAATATATAAATTTGAAAGTCATTTTTTTAGCAAACTGCAAAGGAAGAATTTTTGCCACTGCCAACCGGTATTATAATAGGAAAGAAAGTACCAAAAGATGGGAATGTGGATATAATATTGCCCTTGTTTAAAAAAGGAGATATCAAAGAATGTACAATCAATAAAGGGATCACACTAACAAGTTTACCTGGAAAAATAATTACCAGAAAAATAGAGTATAGGCTAAGAGAAATTTAGAAGCAACATTAGAGGAACCACAGCAGGGTTTTAGAAAGGGTAAAAGCACACAAGATCTGATATTTATAATTAGACAACTAAGAGAAAAACTATTAGGAAAAAAAACTAAAATCCATATTTGTTTCATTAACCTGAAAAATGCATTTGATAGAGTAAAAAGAAGGAAAAGACTGGAAAAGTCTAAAGAGAAGATGGTTAGAAGGAGTAACAGAAATTATCAAGGATTTATACAACAATAATTTATTATTACAAGGGTTTATACAACAAAAAGTAGGAATGTACAACGATGAATCCACAGAATTTGAGACAGGACTGCGACTAAGGCAGGGCTGCGAAGTGACTCCACTGTTATTTTCAGTAGTTATTGACGATGTTGTAAAAAATAGCAAAGCAAATTGCAAGAATACAAAAATAGATTTTAGAAAAATGAAAACAGTGACAATTACTCTTCGCTGATGATATGGTCCTAATGGCAGATTCTGAAGAAAAACTAACAGCTAAGAAAAGTAAACACAGAAGCAAGACAATGGTAATTGCAGGCACAAACATATAACATTAAATTGTACTCAATGGGAAGGAAGGTAATGGAAAAAGTCAAAAAAATATAAGTATTTAGGCACAATAATAGAAGATAATGGAAAAATGGACGGTAAAATGAACGACAAAATGGGAAAAGTAGGCAAAGTATACAACACCCTAAAAACAACATTCACAAAAAAAAAGAGAAATACCGAAAGAGGTAAAAGTGCAAGTGTATCAAAAGGTAGTGATACCATCAATGATATACGTCAGCGAATCTTGGACTTTAACAAAGAGAGGCAAAAGTAGAATTGCAGCTGCAAAAATGAGATTCCTACGCAAAATAGTGGGAATTACAAGAAAGGATACAGTGAGAAATACGACAGTAATGGAACAACCAAAAACAAAACCAATACAAAGAGCTATAGAATACAACTGAGCTGACTAGGACACATCCACAAAATGAATGAAGAGAGATTAGCAAAACAAATCTGTGAAGCGAAAACAAGAGAAAAAAATCACGTTGGGCGTCCAAAGCCTGAGATGGGAAGAACAAGTTCGACAACCGGCAGAAAAAACGAGGAATTCATTGGAATGAAACTAGAAAATTAGCACTGGCCAGGAACTCATGGAGGGTAAACATTTATGAAATACAATCATGCTGAAATGTAAAATAGTCAGTCTTACACCTAACGGTACAACGGGCTTTTACGTCAAATAAAATAAAGTAATAAAATTGTAAATTGAGTGTGTAAAAAATATTTTTTAGTACATATTTTTCTGTAGAAAATTGTAGTAATTATTCTAAATATTCCCTTGGCCATACAGATTTTAAGTATTTTTCCCTTATTTTCCGCTCAACACCAGCACGCAGCACCCATACCGACAAATATGACAATGTCAGATGTATTCCTGAAACTGAAATTACACAGTTAACAACTGTTAAATTACATAGTACAACCGTCTTTACTGAACTCGCCAGAAATGTTGAATGAAACTGACGCAAACATGTGGACAAGAAGGAGGCATGCAATAACGCAAGTTGAAAGACACGTTGAAAAGCATGTTGAACAGAAAAGTTGAACAGATGTGGACATACCAATAGAAACCATTCAAGAGAGTTGGCTGACCACAAACAATCGAAAACAACAGCGGTCTTTAAGGCCAAGATCAATTTTAACCAAACGAATTATGAATTATGTATTACAAACAATATTACAACAAAGTCAAGGATATTCTTCGGAATTCAAAGGTGATATACGGAATGTATCAAATACAAGGAGATCCAGACCTGATTTGATTCTTTACAGATTGCTAAATTCTTAAAAAAAAAACTACTTAGCCAGTCATACTTCCTACTATCCTCACTCACCATACCCGCTATTGATTATCACCAAAAGCCTGACTTCAAATAAATAACGGTGACTTTCTGAACAAAAAATGCAACACGAACGTACAGAGTTAGATATTAGAAAAAAGTTGAAGCATGGTTTAATTTCCAGACAACCTAATAATTCAATCATTGAAGAAAACAAATTGAACAAATGAAATTTGCATGAAACTGCCATAAAACCTTGAATATATTAAATAATTTTCCACTCGACTAATAAAACCGTCACAATTGCGAATTGTTCCGAACTAATGCATCTCTCGCCTAAACAGCAAACGCCGTGAAATAATTCTTCAAGTACGCACCTAACTCATAACCGTCCAAAACAAACAATCCTTTGTGTTCAAGTAGATTTGGAGAAAAGTAAATAAATAAAAAAGCCATTTCAGTTTATCCCGTTTGTAAGCAGAATTCGCGAAGAAAACAATATCAGAACGCCTTTCAGCTAAAAAGAAAAAAATTGTATAAGGTCTTTCATATTCATATTTTTTTATCAATTGCGAATTAAATAAAATGTTAATTTTCTTTATATTGATTCAAAACGTAGTAGTATATTTTGAAAATAATATCACCCAAATGGCTATTTTCAATGTTGTCCTTTGAGTCTTAAATTATAGCCATCAAATTGAAACTACGGTTCTAAAATAATTTTCGCCGAAAAAACAAATGTGTAGTTTTGTAGTTTGGGTTGAAATATACTTTGGGGACAGTCATTAAATGAAGAAAATACTGGGTGGTCCAAAGGGTTGTTAAAGTTTGGTTGCGCTGTAGAAAATTTCGTAGGAGGGGTAGAATGGTGCGGTCTTAAACGACAGTTCGGTTCGGGGAAATTTGGTAATTTGCACGATGTTCAGCAATGTCCAGCAATGTCCTTCCGTTAATTAAGCAATGGGTACGTAAGTTTGAGAAAACTGGTTCATCGCTAAATAAACGCGTCCCCGTCCAAGGTCAGCGAGAACCGATGAAAGCATTGAAACAGTGAGAGCGTTCCTGCGTTAACAACCAAACTGATTCGCATCCTTCACAAAGATATACGCATGCACCCGTGTAAGATTCCAATGAGGCTCATTTCCACCTTAACGGCCATGTCAATAATCAAAATTGTCGCTACTGGAATAGGAAAAACTGTAAAAAGAAACATGAAAGGTCTCTGCATAGCCCGAATAGCATCCAGAATAATAGCCCCGTCACTCAGGCCACTTAATTCCTACAGGACGGAACCACCTGCCACACTATCAATCTTTCTTTGCCCGTCGTTCAGGGGCTTTTCTGGGAAAATTGGTATCTCGGAGAGGAGACATTCAGAGGCCCCCCCCCGAAGCCAGGACCTGACTCCCTGCGAGTTTTTTAGGGGAATATCTTAAAAGTCAAGTGTCAAATCGAAGACATAATTGCAGACACTTGACGCCGCGTTATAGAACACATTTAGATAATGTTGTAATCTTCAGAACATGAATTTCCAAGAATTTTTGGAAATTTTAAGACAAATTTTGTTAAAATTGATTGTTTTATATCATTTCAAGAAATTAACTCTTTATACCATTTCATTTTATCCTGACTTCTTCAAGGAAACGTATAAGATAAAACATTATTGAGGCCACATTCGCCTCAATTTTGAAATTAAAATTCAATTCTTAAAATATCATTTAGAAAAAATGTCTACATTAATGTCACATTTTTCATAAATCCTAATATTGCAACAACATATTCCAATACCTGTAACTAAAATTTACCTGAGGTAGCCGATACTTGATGGAAATTCATTTTAAATAAATAAGCAAAGATTAATATCTAAAATTGTCACTATTTTTAAAATTGTATGTATAATTATTTCGACACAAAGTGCCTTTTTCAAATATGAACTATGTTAAACTCAAGTTTAACTAAAGTTGAACATAGTTTGTATTTGAAAAATGCACTGTGTGTCGAAACAATTGTTATGCACATAATTTTAAATATAATGAACATTTTAGATATTAATCTTTACTAGTTTATTTATTGCATTAAAATGTAAATCATCCTCATCAGTTCAATACCTCACCATAAGTTTTTGGATGGTATCTTCAAACGAGGTGTAAGGGCAGGTAAAAGTTCGCCAAAGAAAGTGAAACCTATTCCAGCTGCAGAAAAAGCTGGTTCTCATGGGGTGGTTCGCATAGGCTACCGGATAAAAGGAAGGATCATCAAAGGGATGAATTAAGTGTCACTAGTAGATCAATTGAAGAGTGCTAATCAGTAAACTCGAAGAGATTTACCACTAAACACTATATCACTTTTTTAAACTTCTCGAAACAAATCGACTCTTCGAGTTTAGTGTTTCACACCGAAGGTTCCAATAAAATAATTGAAGTGCTATTCAGGCTAAAAGTCCCCATCTGGACAAAAAGAATGTGCTCTTTCACAACGATAATGCGCCTGCACACACGTATCGGGCTGGCGATGCAAAACAACATGACCTAAGCTTCGAAATGCTTCCGCATACGCCGGATTTAGCTCCCAAGGACTACTTTTTCCTCCCAAACTTAAACGTGGTTGGTCAAAATGTAATGAATTGGAAGGTGGCTACGCTGTTGTTTATGAACTTGACGTAGAAAATAAAAACAGTGTGGAAGAAGAACCCAACAAGCCTTACGCATCCGATGACCCTAACTTTTCCCTCCTAGTTGTGGAGCTGTCAGTAATAAACACGGAGAAAAATTCCATCAGGATATTTCTGCGATGGAACAAAGATATCAGGACCGTTGGGTAAAGCAATGCTTGCGGATTATTGCTGGTCTGTGTCTGGGATGCTCCGGGCCTATAAACCAAAAGAAAACGATCTCATGAAGCCTCCACATGATTCTCTTCAGGACCAACAACCTGCCAGGTATTCTCCCATCAATTGTGAACTCTTAGAATATAACTGTCATTAAAAAAATTCAAATGGACTTTCAATGTTGTTGGCATATGTAGTTGTTTTCTCTTAATCCGTTAAAATAAAATACTTTCATCAATTGTATATAACAGAAACTAGAGCAAATAAAAATGTTTCTTAATCATATTCGTTTTTCTCAACCCAAAATTAGTATGATTTGACTCATAAAGTGAAGGAAATATTGAAAAAAAAATTGTAGGTCGGTGTTATCTGAACACTTTCACTACTGCTATATATATGTATCGGCAACTACAAAGACGTGTTGCCGAGTCTATATCCAAAAAAAAAGTAGTTCCTTCTAATTATTTAATTAACATCCCAATGCGAGAAGAAGAATTAAGTATACCAAATATTTCAGAAAATGTTCTTAAATGTCTGTCAAAATGAACAAAGAGATGTCAAAAAAGTTTAAGATGAATATAAAAATATAATACAGAATTACAGAATAATGTTGTAGAATTCTAAAGTAATCTGCAAAAAATATGCATCTTCTTAAATTTAATCGTACTAAGTTACTTACCGCAACATGTAGAAGTTTCCTGATAGCCTGATTATGTCCCGTTCCGCAATAGGCCATAGCGATGGTGTACATGCCCGACCGACGTAAAATGGGATCTTTGTCGGTGGTTAATTGCTGAATCAGTGGTTCAGCCTCTTCAAGGCGGCCATACATATTAAAAGCAATACCAACAGCCAGGCCTCGAAGGATTTTTTCATGTTGACTTTCTAGAGCATACTAGAAGAAAAATATGTAATATTAAAATAATTGTTAATCTTTTTGCTATTTGCAAATTTGCTAAATAAATTGCAATTTGCTAAATGCAATTTGCTAAATAAAAACATATTATTAAGCATTTACTACTAAAATTTGCCCACGCAGCCGATTGTTTGGTTAACATCTTGGTAAACAAACAAAGAAAGGTACGTATTTACTGATGAGAAATTGCCCTGAAGCCGCTCATTTCACTAATTCCATAAAATCAAAATAGTTTGTTTAAACATGAATATGCTTGTGTAAGTCACATTGATATAGCATTAGGGCGAATGTTCGATAACAATTGAGTTGATACAAAAGTTCGTTCCGGTTTTTGGCAGTAGATGTAGTATCAAAAAACCGAAGTATTACTTACTTCGCACGTGTAAGATTTGTGTTATTTGACAGAAAAAATTTCATAGATTACTTGGGAAAAAAATGTGTTAATTGGTTGTGTTTTTTAGACATGTTAGACATTTTAGATATGTTAATTTATATTTCCGAAAAGGCAAAAATGCTTCACAGACGCAAAATAAGATATGTGCTATGAACGGTGAGGGTGCCGTTGATGATTCCATGTGCCGTAAGCGCCTCAGATAGTTTCACGAAAGCAATTTATATCTTAGAGATGTAACACATTCTGCACGAACGGACGAGCTGTTATCTGAATTACCTAACCCTGAACCAAACCTAACTATAACTTCACTGTGATGTTTAAGGCCATCGACTATACTTTCGCGACCTTGCGCCTTCGTTTATTTAAATTTCTTCAAAACAGTTTTGATGATAAAACTTTACTTTGTTAGAAGACTTGAAGAATTACCTGGCTTATAAGCCCCGAGTTTATGAAGTTACCGAAATGGAGAAATGTGATGGAAAAGAACGGCACATACATATTGATTAAACGGAATTTTTACCAATTAATTCTTTATTAAATTTTTCTGAAAAAAATGGGGCGAATTTTTGCAGTAACCCCAGATAATATTTTTTCTTAAAAATTTAGTTACCACAGCACTAGATAAAAAGAAATCTACATCAGGACCAGAAGAGTTCAGGTTTTAGCAATGCTGTACTCTCCTTCAGTTTTCTGTCATAGCTTAATAACGTTCACCAAACATTTAAGTTACCTGAGACATGGAATGAAGCAGGTTCCTTATAAAAACAGAACGTGTTTCAATTAGTTATAATGTTATTGTTTTATTATATCTTCTTTTATTTAGTAATTTCAATATTCTATCTAGCATAATTTTTGAAAATTAATGTTCTGTGAAATTATTATATAAGTTAGATGTCTTTTCATTTCCATACTATTTCCTTTATTCACAATATACCAAAAGTACAATTACAAATTACAAAAATGTAAATAAGTCAACACAACAGAAAAAAAGAAATAAAAAACTTCCGAATTTCGGCGTCACAAAAACCGCAAAAAAATACGGACCCTCTAAAACGCTGTTAAGAAAGCAATTTCAATTTTAATTGGATCAGTTCACTGTTAGATTGAAATTAAAAGATGCTTTAAATTAAGTTAACGTCGTTTTCCCGAATAAAAAAGTGCTTTTCATCCGTGTACAATCTGAGGCTGGGCCGCGTTTATAGTGAGAAATAAAAATTCATTAAAAAGTTTTAAACTAGCAAAATTAAAAAGCAAAAGCAATTCTCTCGAAGTATCACCACAAAACCAAAATAAAATGCAATTATATTTAAATGCAATTAATTTTTTGGTTTAATTCTCTTTATATCTCAAATAAACTAATCATTTCTTCTTTTATTTGTTTTTGATAACTTCAAATCACTTAAAATGTGTAACTGTTTCAAATTAAGTTCCATTGCTTCCATTTATTATATGTTATAAAAAGCGTGTCAAAAATTTTCCATTTTAGTTGTTTGATTTTATTCTAATTGTATTTATTTCTTACACAATTTCTTACTTTATTTACTGCACTTTTTAATTAAAAAAATCGGGAAAGTACGGTGGATGGACCAAATAATCCCAGTCAAATTGAAAACATGTGTGTAGGATGAGCAAAGACGTGTGGTCTAGCATTGTCTCGATGGAACCCAATTCCCATTTCCGTTGGCTAATTCAGGCCATTTCTATGGCTTTTCTAGCTCTCTTTAAGCCACTTAATTATGAACAATATTGCTCAGAGTGAATGGCCTGGTTTTCGGGTATCAGCTCATAATAAACAATTCCCTTCCAATCCCACCAAATCCATAGCATAACCTCGGATGCAAAGTAGCTTTTGCAATGTTTAACGGGGTATCTCCGCACTTACATCATATCTTATCCATCCTATTTAAAAATGCATCGATTTTGTATCATAGAAAATTGGCCTTGCTAACTATTCCAAATTGGCATAATCGCCTTAATACTGTTGACTTGTCGAGTCCAAGAACGGTTCTATACATTCAATTAGCGTTAATAGTTCGTTGCTATCAGCCTCGTCCAAGACGTGATGCATCACTAAAATTGAAATTATTTTCAAGAAATTTTCTGAACCACTTATGGCACGTAGAATCGCCATAGACACCCTCACCGTACAGAGAACATATACTACTGTGAACAGAGAGTGCAACACCAAGAAAACAGATAGATAATAAAATAAAAATTCGAGGAAAAGCTCATTATATAACATGTATAAATTGATTACAATTACAGCCTAATACAGTTTAAAATTAGGGTAATTAATACCCCAAATAATAATAGTAATTAAGTAATTAAACACCTCAAAAAATTATTTAATAAGTACAATGGGCCAGGAAAGACTTTCAGCTTTGACAATTTTATCTATTTAAGGAGACACCGCATTTAAGCTGAATTACAATCCAGTTATTAGGAGTTCAGTAAGGCTAAAAGCAGGAAATTTGTTTCTATAATTCTATACTGTTAGCTACTACTTAATAATTTTAGTTAAACTAAAGATATTTGCAAGGTTATGAATGAAAATTTGATAGTTTCAATTTTTTTTCTCTACATAAAATCCATCCGTTTGCGCTACTAGAAAACCTCGCAAAATGTATCTTAGCCTCAATCAAATTGCCCCGCCACTGCATTGCACCATAACATGGAGTAATGGTATGGGGTGTTATAAGTTATGAATGACGTAGCAGTGTCATACGCATTCGAGGCCCACTTACCGCTCAACATTTGGTCGTAGACGCCGAAGTGCTACCATTTCTTCTGAGGTTGGCAGGAAGCACATTCCAACAGTATAATGCCCGGTCACACGTAGCATGAACTGTGCTACAAACAATATCCCAATATTACCTTGGCCTGCCTTGGTCGATGAGTCACCCGTCATCCACATCTACCGGCGACCGACGGAGGATGACCTCTGGCGGCGTATACAAGAGGCATGAACTGACATCTCCCAAGTCATCCAGATCCTGATGCGCTCAATGTCACCCCGGCTTGAGGCAGTTATTCGAACATGTGAGTTTCTCTGGCATTTATAGGTGTAACCCCCACAATTGCAATCACTTTACTACCTTTTTATGTACTACTTATTAAAAAGATTTTGTTACCCTAATTCTCTTTTATGTTGATGTCGCAATTTCTATGCACATCAGTATATTTTCTTATGCGTATGCATTATTGTCTTTTCGGATATAAAAAAAGTATAATATGTCGAACGTGCTCTTATTTTGTGCCTTTTTAATGTTCATCAAAATTTAATGAAAACACATTCAAATAACATATTTTTTTCCCAGGTAAGCGAGTACCTGGGAAATTCCTTCTGTCAAACAACATTAAAACATTACACGTGTCAAGTAGATAACTTCGGTTTTGCGATGGATGCAATGTCATCTGGAGCCAAAAACGGGACAAACTTTTGCATCAACCCAATAACATTATATCATTTAACTCAAAAATCGGATGAATATTTCTAGGACATATTAAATATTTAAATATTCCCGTTAGGACGCTTAATTTTCTCTCAGACTTTTTTGTCGGGTTCAGATTAATATTTTTACCATAAAAAAATTGAAAATTGCATATGTCACTATTAAGTATAAGGAATTTGAAAATTTAATGCTCAATAAAATTTTGCAATTACTATTGATGTTGAAAATCTCGAACAATAGCATTATCCCAAATGGGTTAACACCTACTAGTATGTCCTAGCAATTTAAGCAGCAAACTTACCAACATAATTAAAGTTGACTATTTAAAGGAACCAGTCGCGAAACATATTGTTTGAATATAATGTATAGCAAAGAAGTGACATTATTATAATGTTGAAAATATGCAAACTTTGCTGTTAATTCACTACATTAATTTATATTTCAGGCTCACAATGTAAATCAATAGTGGAAAGACAAAATAACATAAAAAGAAAAAGCGAAACAAAAACCAAATCCAGGAAATTTTATTGCTGTCGGATTACCTAGAATTCCTTCCCTTCTGAGGAAAAAATTCTCATTTCACTAATACCCTTCCGGCGTGACTACCTGTCCGCAGAAAAAAATATCGAGTCTTTAGCGCCCAACCTTGGGGTCAGTGACTCAACACATTCCAAATTTATCTGGTATTTTTATCAACTGGACATTTAAGGGGAAATATATTTTATTAATACCCTTCTTTTTATTAATGACAATGAACATTCTTATTACTACCACTCTACCACAAATCTTAAAGCATTTTAACATACCATTTTAATGAGAAAATTCCTGTATAAATTTCCGAAAGTATATGTACAAAATATTCAAATAGAGTCCGTTCATGCCACGAGTTCGTGCATCACGTCTTTTCGGGGAATTATCCGAATCTGAAATCGGACAAACCAATAGAATGAAAGAAGTAGATTATTTTAGCGAAATAGTGAGACGATTAAACATTGCTACTCCTACAATTATGAGGACATCGATAAGATGATTTGAGAAGCAAAGTTCCAGAACCAGTTCGTTCAGATAGTTCTAGAAACATCCAAGGACGCGACGAAAATCTTCAATTTTATAATATACGGAATAGACATAAAAATATCCGGCTAATATGTGATCATTTTGTTAGAGCAACAGATAGGGCTGTTTCAAGAATGGCGTTAATAGACATTTATGTTGCAATGGGGATGAGTGTTTATTGTCTTTATTGGATGCTTCCTCTTACGCTATATTTCGCATTTCGCCCTGATCAAAAAGTTATAGAAAGCAGTTCGAGAGATTTACGGCGTATATGGAGAGGATGCTATAGCCGATCGGACTGGTCGAGATTGATTTGTCAACTTCAAAATTAGCAAATTGGACCTGGAAGGCACGCCCCGCTCTGGTCGACCTTCCGACTCCGACTACTTTAAAGAGCTTTTGAAACAGGATGGTCATCAAACATGCCAAGAATTAGCTAAAAAGATGTAGTACGGCCTTGCGACAACTTCCCAAATTTCCAATTTATTTACGCAAAAACTCGGAGCATGGGTACCACACAAACTAACCGGCAACAACAAGCAAAATCGCATCAACAAATATACTCAACATCTTGCCCGACACCGAGCAACACGAGGCCATAAGCAACGATTCTTGTACATAATCGTCACGGGAGATGAGAGATAGTGTCTCTACGTCAATATAAAGCAAATGAAGCAGTAGGTGGCCGCAGGAGACATGCGAAAGAAAGACTTAAACAAGATTTCCATCGCAAGAAGACCACGTTTGCGGAGGCTGGGAAGGTCTTGTGTACTGAGAAATGCTGGAAAAGAACAAAACGGTCGACAAGGAACGCTACCTCGGCCAGCTGCACCCTGTAAATAAGGTTAGTCAACTGAAAACACCAGATCGACAAGACCAAGTCATCTTGCTTCACGTCAATGCACGGCCTCGCACATCAAACATCGTCAAAGAGGTTCTGAATGATCTCGAATGGGAGGTTTATCCATATCTGCCGTAATCTGCAGATATTGCACTAACAGAGTATCACCTCTTCCGCTCGAATCAAATGAGGAGTGTAACCTTCGGAGCAGGTCTTGAACAATGACTGAATCTTGAAGAATACATCATAGAATAATTTGTCTTTATAATTGATTTTTTTTTAATAAAAATGTTTAACAAAAAACGGCGGTTGGAACAATCCAATATATTGCAGCCCATCGTTAGACCGTATCTGCAAACTTGTTCAAATTTTATTTTTGAACAAGATAACGCCAGTCCGTATACAACTGGAGGTTTTAGAAGAGTCTACGATAACTATACTCGACTAGCTGACGAGATCCCCAGATTTATCGCCACTAGAACATGTATTATCTAACTCAATTTATATCTCAGAAAGTTCCAAAGTATTATAATAATCGTGGTGGATATACACACTATGTCGGAAAAATAACGGAACGTTAGAGTTAAGGAAACATACTAGCGCAGTCTATTAAAAGAATATATAATCTAAAAGCTGCAGATTTCCTCTATAAAATGAGAACGCCATCATTAGAATCGATAGAAGGATTGTCAAGTTATAACGCTTAAAGTGACAGTACCTTTTGTCACCTCGTCATAAAAACACGATGAAACAAAGGGCTAATACTAAATTTTGTTTCAAGCTCGGTAAACTTAAACAGAAACATTTGAATTGATGGAAAAAGTTTATGGTGATGATTGCTTATCCCGTACACGTATGTTCGAATAGAATAAGCGATTCCAGGACAGTCGTGATGTTTTGGAAGACGACTCAAAAGGTCAAAGATCGAAGGTAAAACAAATCGCTATCGGTTGGTGGAAAAGCGCTTGAAATGATCACCTACGATGTGAATTCGATTGTGGGATGGATCGAAGCAACACACATACAAAGACATGATTCTCGAAATTTTGAAAAATTAATTAAAAAACGGAAAGTTTATGCTCGATTTGTTTCCTCACGCCTTAAATGAGTACCAAGAAATTGCTTATAGAAATTGCTATTACAAAGTTTACGTAGTTACAATAATGATCCCATACACCCTCAAGTTCCATTTTTCCAACATCGCAAAGTTCCAATTTCCTCAAAACCCCGTGGTAGGTGCTGAATCGACCAATACAAAAGAAACTGCCCGGAAGCACCTAGATGGCCAGCAAAGATGTTCGATAAAAGCAAGATTTGATAAATGTGTACACATATTTATATGTAAATTTGAAAAGCACTGATTTGCACATGTTGAATTATTTTATATGGTCACAATAAGACAAAAACTATCCAATATGTGTTTCCAATTAATTATCCAATGCGTGTCACAGATTTATGAGTAAAAAAAAATTTTACAAAACTTAAAAAAAAACCAGAATTTAAATATTAGAACAAAAAAGAAATAATAAATAAACTACATTATTGGTATGCATTCTTTTCTACAGTGGAACGCTCAAGAATGCCATTATCATTTTTCTACAAAGCATATATCCGATTTAAAAATTTAATCCAAAAATCTGAGCCGTATTAATAAAAAACGAGGGATATAACTCAAACCCATAAAATCGCCCTATCTACGCTACTTTTAGACTGCTATCAATGTAACAACGAATAGTCGCAAATTTTAAAAGGCCAATCATTGTAGTTCGACTGCATTTATCCTGAACAATAACTGAATTTCTCCTCTCAGCAACAATAGAATTATTATTCCAGATTACATAATAAAACAAAAATATAAGTATATAATTAAATAATAGCATTTTGCATACTAGAAATAATTACGCATATTTTGTATGTTAAAAAATGTATTCCTATTAAATCACTGATTTTAAACCGTAAGTGATTTTTGGAAAAAGAAATTCTTGAAACACGAAATGATGGATGTAGAGTGGTTTGTCACAATACTGAACATGCTGTAGACAAAAAATATATATAAAGTTTTAATATAATTAATCTTCTTTAAAGTTAAATATTGGAAAAGGGAAAAGTTATAAAATAATGATTAGTAAATATTTTCTTTTTTTTGGTGTCAACACAGTTATATTTAAGATTTCTTAATCCTCTAAAGGTTTTACCACAATTTATCAGTTTAGTTCAATTATTCATCAGTTTAATCCCCCGAATTTGTATAGAAAAATTTGGAAAAATGAGCGTTTTTCAGAAGAGAAATAATTAATTTGTTTATAACACATAGATGGGATGTGTTGTAGAGTCATATGATGAAGTTAATTCGATTCGGCAAGACATACGGACTGGGAGTTCAACCTGCTCTACCAAGAAGAAAAAAGACTTATTCTGAGAATTGTGTCGAATTCCTGTAAGACTGCAACAGTAATCACTGAGGAAGCTAAAGTGCCAAGAAAGGTTAGGAATGTCCAAAAATTACTAAAAAAGTCTGAAAATATTGTAAGAAAATAACTGAAAAGGAAACCAGCATTAAATACTCAGCCATAAATTAGCCTGGTTATCGCTGAATAGGCCATAGGATGGGCTGAACAGCCAAAGGATAAAAAAAATCAATTTGAATAGGCCTCATGGTTTTTCCTTTTATTTTCATGTCAGGAAGGGTCATGTTTAAGCAAGATTCTTCGTATTCTTCTTTCAGACTTCGTTCTCCATTTCTAGCTTCGTTGGTTGCACATTGGAATGAGATGAACCAGTTAGGTCTTTAATTAGATCTGTCCGTCTTTTTAGAAGTGTGAAGTGTGATCTACCATCCTTGCAGCACCAGTTTGAAATAGCCTTGTGGGTTCATTCATTTCTTGAACTACGGATGCGTTTGTTCGTCTGGCAGTCCATAGAACGCGAAGGACCCGTCTCCAGCACCAAAATTCAAAAGAATCAATGAGATTCAAGTCTTGGTTTTAACGGTCAATTAAACAAGGCTTCAATTGTTTTTAATGGTCTATGTTTCAGCGGGATATAGCACTGTAAAACCGAGGTTTCTACTATCTGTTTCTTCATGTTCTGTATTGTGTCTCTACTATACCTTCAAATCTTCTGAAAATTTTGCATTGTAATATGAATTTCGATTAATGTCGATTTTTTTCGAAAAATTCTACTTAATAATCAAAGTATTATCCATCGTTAGCTATTACTTTTTCCCATCCTTCTGTCAAACAATAGATTCCGCGCCAAAAGGACTTTTCGTTTTTTGAGGCCAACCATTCATCAAGCCAAATTTTCATTTCTTCGTAAGAATGTAAGTATTGTTCGAAAGTCCGTGCTACATCCACCAATATAAATGGTAATCCGAAGGGGCTAAATCTGGTGAGTACGGAGGATGGGTTACATTCTGCAACATTGGACCGAGCACTGTCAAGTTGAAAAATTTATTTTGGTTGTTTTCCTTCAATGCTCGGTTCGATTTAATAAATTGTTATCGTTATCGACCGCCAGTAATCGTTTCACCAGGTTTCAGCAGTTTCTTAATGCACAGCTCCCCTATTATCCCGCCAAATACACAGCAAAGTCTTCTTTCTATGTATAATCCGCATTGGTTGTGTAGTTGAAGGTTAGTCTGGAGTAGCTATTATAGGTAAACCCTACTCATGATTTTTTGCGCTTTGGGTTGTCAAAATAGATCCACTTTTGATCATTTGTTACAACTCGATACAAAAAACCTTTTATTTTCTATCTGGCAAACAAAATTTCACAAGTGATTTTTTACCTTTCAATGTTTGTTTTCTTCAATTCATATGGGACCCATTTTCCCTCTCTCTGGATCTTTCCCAATGCGTGTAGACGTTCGAAAATGGTAGATTGGGCAACAGTCAATGCTTCTGCCATTATTTTAACGTATGAGATGAGTCTTCATCCAATAATGCCTGCAAATCTGCATCTTCAAAGTTTTCGCCACATCACCACTTTTAAAGCATTTAAATCATCGTTCAAGTTTTTTGAGTTAAAGCATGTTAACCATAAGCTTCAACAAACAATCGATAATGTTTAGCGGACGTTTTCTTCAAAAGAAAGAAGGTTATTAAACTTCGCCGCAAAGCCTCTTGCTGGTACATAATTCCACAAACTATTTAACTACTTTTACGTTTTACTGTTTTTTGTACAATGACAATTAATAACGAACTGTCTGTCGATGACGTATGTTTACCCTCCAAAACGCCATGAGCAGCATTAGTCTGCACCGACAAATGTATTAGTACCGCCATATCTTAGCAAAATCTACTTTATTAACCGAAACACCCATTATTTCTTGCCATTTCGCATTTAGAAGTATTGGCTACAAGAAAGATCATTTAGTGTTTCTTTCTTATCGAGTTAACTCTCAAGTATATAAAAATGATACATTTTTAAAACTGTTACATTTTTAAAAACAATAGTTGCATTTTAATGGTATGAAAACAAATAACACAAATGAAAAAAATAATTCTCACTCATTCGGCAGAAATTATAACGTATTTTAATATTTAAACATTTGTATCGGTGTATATTATAACGGGGTGCTTTCAAAACAAATTTATAGTGAATCAAGATAATTTATAAATATGGAAGATTTGAAAAGTGTTATTCACGCTTCATGGGAAGAAATTTCACAAGAAACAACAGTAACAATAAAATATGAGTCATTACCAAAAAGGTGGTGGAAAGACCACAAATTATTAAAATGTTGTTTGTTTATGTTTGTCTTGTTAACTTTCCTATTTCTCAGAAATCTGAATGTATTACGTCTTCACATCAATTGAAGAAATGTCTTCAGTTCAACTTAAGATAAGTAAAAATTTATCTTACTGTAGTTTTAACATCCCAACCCATATTAACGTTGTAGCGTTTACAAATTCTTGGCCGCTACAGGTAAGATTGTTTTGTGCGACTCTTAGTTGAGAACGCACTGGTACGCTCTCACATCCAGCTAAACAGACGTCTCCACGGGAACAAAATGGACAGAGATCTAGCAAGTCAATGCCGCTGGTAGTCCTGCATGAGTAATATTTCCATTAGAGATATGTTGATTAGCTGGCCAAGCCCTACTCAGGCGTATTCTTTTGTATTTTTGTAGCGGGTTTTAGGGCCCGGTCATTATAGAATCCGATCATTTTGGGGCCCGCTCATTGTAGAACCCGGTCAATGTAGACTCCACACCTTTTAGGATCGCCGCGTTCTGGATAGAGAACTACTCAGTAATCGATCATCTTGGTAACTGGACAGTCCACAGGCTGGATAATCAAGCAGCACCACAAAAGGATAATGCCAGATATTATTTTATTATTTTGTTACTATTTTCATGAATATTCAACATTGATTGTTCAATCACTGTTTCACTCCCACCATTTAATAATGTCAGATAATTTGCTTTATTACATTTAATTTAATTTGATTTGATTTGCTTTGGTTTAATTTGGATTAGTCTAATTTGGATTGCTGTACTTTGACTTATTCTGATTTAATTTGGTTTAGTTACTTAACCAACTTAACCTTGGTTTAAGACAATCTAATTTAAATTCTTTTGTAAGTTAGACAAGAGCTCTTCTATAATAAGAATGTCTGTAAAGATCGAACCTTTCTCTCTACATGCCTAGTTTAGTAAAGTAGTCGTGGACACCACCGCTAGACTTATTTTTTTGTATTATAAGATTTGTGTTTAATAAATATCTAATACGGTTATAGAGTATTTTTGAGAAAAATAAACCTTTTCGCAGTTTTAGGGTTTTTTATCTTTAGTAATTCTGAAGAACCGGGTGGGGCCCTATTGACGTGCCCGAGCAATCCATCGGTGGCCAAATGCCTCCGACGAACGGCTGCCGTCGCTGTAACAATAGTCACAATATATTCTTTTGAAGTGTTAAAAAATAATTGTTCAAGTATGTCTAACAATTTGATACTAAATGTACAAATCTCTAAAAAATAATAAGCACGTAGCTTCAAAATACTAGTTTCTTTCGTTCACTTCAGAAGCTTTTATTCCCAATAAATGAACAGCATTCAACATCGAAAAAAGTCGGACAAGACCTTAATTTTTATCAATTTTGCTGGAAATAATAATAATAAGTATATTTATGACAATATTCAGTAACGTATTAAATTTACAATGCATTAATTAAAAGTGTAAATAGCAAAAACACTTTAAAAAACGAAACAAAACAAACATAATCCCAAAAACCATGAATTGGAATAAAAATGCAATCACATAGAGTGACTTTTTTATAAGTTCGTGACCATGTCTGAAGGCTTTATAGAAAATTCCTTTTGAGTAAGGCCCGCTCTAGTATAAAAAGAAAAAAAACGAAATAACAATATTACCTAAACAAACACATTGTGACTATTTTTTTCTTCAACGAAACGCTAAAATATATTAGAAGCTTTATCGAAATTCGCAGTGTTCATAAACTACATCAAGTTATTATTGTATCAAAACGCCCGCAATATCTGAAATCATTTTGCAAACTTATATCCACTAATATTTAACTTGGCATGTCAGCAATTTGAAATATAACGCATCGCATCATTGTCCGAACTAAATATTTCATCGGCAAATTCTAAAAACCACTCTCGTTAAACTTGTTCGACGGATAAAGGACTCGGGAAGCATTTACCCGCCAACACCGACAATCGGTTTCCCAGAAACTTCCAGATACGAACATCCATCCCACTTTTAATAAATAGACAGAATTTAAAACTTTCCATCCATTTGTACAGCTTTCGGAAGAAAAAAATAAAGACCCAAGGTGGGCGATAAATAACTGCCCGATTGAAATAGCCCACTAATTTTAAACGCAAATGTTTCAGGAAGTTGTTCTTTGGTGATTTTATAGAGCATGTGTAACCATTTAATCAAGGAGCGATTCATAGTTAAACATGATAAATACAGACAGTATGTCGGAAAAATTACGGAACTTTTTAAATTAAAAAAAAATAGTAATTTTGCCAAAATTATTTCTTTTTTATCAAAATACGAGGGTAGTTTAAAAAGTTTACAGCCTCAATATGAAGATGGCGTTACTCCTTACCTTGAAAATGGCAGCCATACTAGCTGCTCAGGAACACAATGTTAAATAACAATGTTATGTTATTAATGTCTGAATGATTGTGGTGTGTTCATATATATTTTTCCTTTATTTGGGTTTTATTACTTTCACTCGTTACTTTATATATTACAAAATAATATAATTTATTTTTTAGTTTAGTTTTGAAAACGGGGGGACCCTCCGAAACGTTAACGTTAAAACTTAGACCGGACCAGACTAGACCGGAAGAAAAAATCATACGATGCCAAATCAGTGCTGTACGGCGGATGACCCATCAATTCGATGTTTTGACTGTTCAAATATTGAATTGTTCGGTCCGATGTGTGAGAGCTCGTGTGGTCATGGTGAAGAATGATCCTGCGTTGCTGGTTGCTGGAATTCACTAATCCAGTGCAGTGGTTTTAGATGGATCATCGCCAAAAGTCGAAGTGGGATGATCAAAGTACTGTTGTTGAGATAATCCACGTTGAAAGTCGTACTAAATCATAGCACGAAAATTCTCACGAGTTAATTCAACTTCTTGAGTAAGATAAAATTTTCAAGTTACTAAACAACACAAATGGCATCCGTGTGACAAAACGTTCTGAGTACGTATACAGTCAACAATGTCAAACTTTACGATGTATTTATTACATGGGGTCTAGCAATACTATTGTTACCAATTCCAGATACATAAATAGCAACTCTCATATTCAAAGCTACACTTAATAGTTCATGTCAGTTCATGTTATATCCGTTCAAAAATATGTTATTCTTTTTATATAATATTGTTATCATAAATATTGTCCTCTTTTGTTTCCGTTGTTTCCTGTTTTTTGTTAGTTGATTCTCAATTCGGTATATAGCATAATCATACGAGGGAATTTGGAAAAGTTCTCGGCCTGACACAGAAAATGGACTTTTTGGAAGCAAAAAAAAGGTGATCTAAAAGGTACTTTTTCATTTCGATAATGCACCAGTTTGCTCACACCATATTGTTGGTGTAACAGCCCATGACCTACGTTTCGAAATATTTCCATATGCGCCAGACCTCACTCTCAGTGATTATTACTCCTCTTTCCAAGTTTAAAGTAATGGATCGCGGGCCGAAGAATCACTTCAAATAATGAGATCAAAGCTAAGAAGAAATCCCCTAATTTTGTAGAGTTGGATAAATTTAACATATATACCAAGGGTATTAAAATGTCATTGGCCTAAGGTTTACTAAAAAAAAATACATTTTAAAAATGTTGTTTTCTTTGGCAGGCCGAGGACTTTTCAAACGATCTTCGTATTAAATTGCATTACTTAATATTATTTTACGATTACTCAAACAATATATATTCTAAAGGTTAGTGTTTACATTTTTTTACATCAAGGCTAGTGTTTACATTTTTTTTGCATGTAAACACAAATGTACTATTGCCCTATCTTTTTTGTCATCAACATTTCGACTCATAAGTATCGTTTGTACTTTCTTAAGTGAAGCAGAACAATAAAGTGTAACTCCATTTTTAAATATAGATTAAAATAAATGTATATACATATGAATAAGTTTTGGCTCTTAAATGATATTCAGGATTTTTTTCGCAAATTAGTGAACCCTGTGTGTATACATCTATAAATGTGCGGATGAATATTCTAAATAGGACTTCCCGCACATGTCTAAACCATCAGGATTACCCGTTTGCAAAATTTTTGCTGTTACCTATGTAACTCGAAGAATTTTGAGCTTAACGTTTTTTTATGGATGATTAGAATATGTAGTACTGCATAACATCATTTGGGTATTTCGGAATGTGCTTCGAAGCGAACTCTAGCCGGCACGGAGTGTACGGCTAGAGTATCCCACTAAGGGAAACTACAAACTACAGCACGATAATGTCCCTCACTCTCATACAACAGATCCGCTCTTTGTCAATTTTTGGTTGGAAAACGTCCTGTAATTATTTCCTCTTCTCTAAATCTAAAATTTCAATCAAGGGGGCCCATTTTAAGGGCATTTCCGAAACTGAGGCTGCTGTGAAATTAATAGCGTTTCAACAGAAGCTGACAAAATCCTTTGAAATGTTCATTAGTTGTTCTAAGTATTGTATTACTTCGTAAAGTTTTAAAACTAGTTTCTTAGTCTATGAGCTTAATTTAGTGTGTTTTGTTTATTTGTTCCTTAATCTTACGTATGTCTACCGTGAGGTTTGAAACTGTGGACTTGAACATAAATCATAACAAAGGAAAATATAAATCTTTTCCATATAAAGAACAGGACGCGTGAGGAAAAAAGTATATTTAAATCATAAATGCTCTATACACAACGTAAAATGTATTTGTTCTTACGAATTCTTATCTGGTTGACTTTGACACTTTTAAATCTATTTGTCGTCGAAAGTTTGCCTCGCACTCGAACACTTTTGAACTTTCGGTAAATCGTCTTTCTTATCGTGTCCGCTTCGAAGGGATCACTAGAAGGAAAATCGTATGGATTTATCAGGTCTTGAAAAAAAAAACTAATTTATCAGTTGACTTTGGATTTAAAGTTTTCTACTTGTTTTGCACTGAAACTTGTTTTTTTTTATATATATATTTTTTACGAATTTGGAATACTATATGTATGTCATCGGCATTTCTTTTGCATTAAATTCGGAATGGAATTTTGGAGGAACGAATGATATGTATTAAAATGTCTTTATATTTTAGACAAACATTGCGAGATGCGATGACTGTGAAAAATGTTTTGCTGAACTCAATAAATGATTAAGAATTCGTCGGTCTTGGCTTTTTAATTAAGTAACAAACCTAAAAAAGACTAAGAATTTTAGAAAGTGATGCTAGTTCGAGGCAATATAAAATTTGAATGAAAAGATTGTTTCATGGTTTGAATAATTTATTTTATAACAAAAGTTAATGATTCATTAAGTGTCTTTACCGTCTCAAAAGATTAGTGATTGGCTAAGCCAAACCGATGTTATTTGAATAGTTTAAACACTCATTCGAAATATTTTAATTTCATCTTTGTGAGATAAAAGAACACCCAAAGATTTCATATTATATGCGAAGTAGATTAAACAACATACACATAATGCAGTCGAGGCGATAAACAAAACGAAAAATGAGACGACAACTGGGCTTCTTGCAAATGGAGAAATAAAAGTCTGGAACTAGCCTTTAGAATATATATTGTTTGAGTAATCGTAAAATACTATTAAATAATGCAATTTAATAGGAAGGTCGTTTAAAAAGTCCTCGGCCTGCCAAAGAAAATAACATTTTTTAAATGTATTTTTTATAAGTAAACCTTAGGCCAGTGACATTTTAATATCCTTGGTATATATGTTAAATTTATCCAACTCTACAAAATAAGGGGATTTCGAGCGAGGTCTGGCGCATATGGAAACATTTCGAAACGTAGGTCATGGGCTGTTACACCAACAATATGGTATGAGCAGACTGCTGCATTATCGAGATGAAAAAGTACTTCCTTTTAGAATACGCACGCTTTTATTTGCCTTCAAAAATTCCATTCTTTGTGTCAGACCGAGAACTTTTCGAAATTCCCTCCTATGATTATGCTATATGCCGAATTGAGAATTAACTAACAAAAAACAGGAAACAACGGAAACAAAAGAGGACAACATTTATGATAACAACATTATATAAAACGAATAACATATGTTTGAATGCTCCCTTGGTTGTGCGTCATTAAGTTTTCTTAGTATTCTTTTGGAAATTATCTTGGTGAAACCTTTGTACACCACTGATAAGAGGCTTATTGGACGGTAGTTTTTTAAATCTTCCCGTGTTCCTTTCTTATGTAAAAGAATCACTTCTGCATTTTTCCATAAGCTGGGTACTTCTTGTTGTTTGAGACATTATAAGTATAATTTTGCTAGTGTTTTATGTAAAGTCCGACCACCAGCTTTTAACATCTCCACAGTTATACTATCCTTTCATGGAGCCTTGCCATTTTTCATCGAGTCTATAGCCTTTGTTACTTCGTCCACCGGGATATCCGGTACTTGTTCTTCAGTGCGCATTGATGTTCTTGCCTGATTCTGACCCTCATAAAATTTTGAATAAAATCTTCGGACAACCTCTAACATTTCCGTCCGTTCCCTGCACATTGTACAATCCTCACGCATTAAGGAAAACATTTGTGTCCTTTTCTTTCTTAGCTTCTGCTTAGCTTATTGCCCTGTTTTTTTCCAGAGTTTATTGCACTAGCTGCATGTTGAATCGGCGCGTTTCCTCTCGAATACGCTTTCCTATAGTTTTGCAAAGGTCAGCGTACTCGACCCTGCCAAAAGGACTGTCTGCATTCTTCATTTTCGGGCGTTTTTTCATTAAATTAATGGTCTCATAGGAAATTTTTGACTTTTTGAAACATTTATCTTATGGTGCTATTGAAGCCGCCGTTTTAAGCACATTCTTCATATTGGTCTGTAACTTCCATCTCCTCCGGGTCTTGTAACACAGCAAAGCGGTTTGACAAAGCGATTTCAAAATCTCTGCCCCTCTCCAGCAGCTTCCCAGAATCCACTTTGCCCCTTTTTGATCTTATCATTCTTTCGAGCTCTTTTCGGCAGTTTATCCTAATCTTTGCTCGTACCATTCGGTGGTCACATCCCACATGGACCAAGGACAGTACAATTGCAAAATATTGCATCGTTTGACGTTTGACATGATGTAATCAATTTTACTTGTGAGTCCAGATGGACTTTTCCATGTCAATTTTCTGTTGATCTTTTTCTTATAAAACAAATTCATAATATAGAGTTCTTGTCCTTCAGCAAAGTCAACCAGCCTGTCACCTCTATTGCCCCACTCACCATTTTCATATTAGCCAGTTGTATTTTCAACAGTTCTTGTTTTTCCGATTCTGGCATTAAAGTCGCCCATCAGGATTTTATTCCTGCACTTCTCTTGGTCTAAAAGTTGGGGCACATCATCATAAAATCCTCAATTTCCTCATCTCTATGGCATATAGTTGGTGCATAAGTTTGGACGATTTCAAGCTTAAACTTTTTATTCAGCTGAATGACGCATTGGGCTAATCAGTCAGATATACTTTCAAATTTGACTACACTGTCTTTCAGCTTTCGATTGATGAGGAATGAGAAATATATATAAAATGCTCAAAAAATACAATCGTGGTGTGCCAAAAGTCGTGTATACCATCTACATAGGTGACGAATTTTGGATCTATGCGTATGAGCCCGAAAGTAAACAGCAGTCGACTGTATGGCTCTTTCAAAATGAACCAAACCCGTAAATATTGTCATACATATTTCCACCGTGTACTTAAATTTTAGACCCTCAGCTTAATTCGACGTAATACATTCCATAAATTGCAGAATATATTCGAATCAGAATATTATCTCGCCATTTAGTTATTTTAAAGAGTCGAATAAAATACGAGCCCATTGTGAATATAATCGAAATATTGACTTAAATGATACAACACAAGCTAGGGAAAAATAAAAAAAGAATCGTTGGGTCCCCTATGAACTAACTGAAAATAAAAGTAAACGCTTTGATGTCGTGTCATTTCTCACCAGATTCAAGAAAAAGAACTACCTACATAAGATTGTGACTTGAAAAATAGATCCTCTACGTTAATCCAAAGAGGCAAAAATAGTCGTTTAATCCTGGTGAGCCAACAACCAGTACCTCAAAACCAAATATCCGCGTCTAAAAAATATTCATGAGTATATGTTGAAATCAACGGAGTGTTATGCATTATTAGTTGCTCTAAATTGACCAAATGATCACTACTGACCGTTACCAACAGTAAATGAATCATGTTAGTGACGCTCTGGACGGAGACATGCCTTATACTGATAAGGGAAGAAGTGAAGTCATTTTACGACAGGCGCATACAATATAAATATCCCTGCAAAATAATTGGGCTGGAAAGATTATATCACACCCGGCGTGTTCTCCAACTTGGCCCATTCGGATTGTCATCTCTTCCGATCTCTGCACCACCTGGTTGATTACTTCACATGTGGTAAGACAGTCAAAAACACTCTCAATTACTTTATCGCATCAAAGCAACAAGTCCTTTTCGATCTGATATTCTGAGATTGAATTGCTTTTTCATAAAGAAATATCAAAGGTAATTAAAAAAAATCCGAGAATTAAGAGGACCGAGGACCTAATATAATTGTTTTTTATTTGAATGCAATGAAGAGAAACTACCTAGATTTACAAATTAAAAAATGAGACAAGACGTTGACATTTATAAACCATCAAAGACTTAACCTGTCTAAGTATGGCTGGTTATTTTTCCAAAACATTAATGGTAACTATTTTCTAATTAAATACAAAATAAGAAAACAATTTGTTTATCTTTATTTTAATTCTAAAAGAAACATATATTTTCCTATGGAATAAATTAAACCATTTTCAACTTATTAAAGAAGGAAACGACGAAGTGTAAAAAATTCTCTTTAACAATTGAGAAAGGAACATTCTATAACTATACAAAAATGTTAAGATGACTACAAAATTCATCTAAGAAAACCTTTCCATAAAAGAAGCTCCGAGGAGTATATTATAAGTTAAAACAAAGGTTTTCTGTAAAAATAGGTTGCTACGAAAAAAATCTATTCAGCTAAAGAAATAGAAAAAGGCTATTTTAAAATCAGGATAACAAAACGCACATGTAGCAATTAAACAAACAAACAAAATTTTTAAATGACAGAAAAGACTAACAAAACCCAGATCACTAAAATAGGCAGTTCTTGAAAAACCACACGATGAAATCCACGTCAATTATTAACCAATAAAAAAAGTTAAATCTGATTAACTTGCAAATATACGTTCCTGTTGCTTAATTCATGGATGATCAAATAAATGAATAAGAAGATAATCGAATTCTCTGAGTAACCAAATCTGTCTACAGTTTCAGACTGTTAAAAGCGATGCTAACTGGAATTGGGAAACTAGACCAATTAAAACTTGCGATAGGCATTCATTGATTTAGTGGAGCGACATTCTTTTTCTTTTCGAAAAAAACAATATTTATTCCATAGAGTAAAAATATAATTCTAAAACTTTCACAAAATTAAAATGATATAAAAAGGTATCTAGATTAAACACTAATTTTAATCGCCTATAAAAAATCAACTCTGACCATATATGCCAATGATATCGTATAGATTCTTGGTACAAGTTCAACTGAATACATTAGAGTACCAAAAGTAGAAAAATTCAAAAGTTCAAAACTCAAAACTTATTGAGGCTTATCAAGATCTTGTGTGTTAGTTTCTCAAAGTGGTTTATAGTTTACATTATATATATTATATATATATATATATATATATATATATATATATATATATATATATATATATATATATATATATAGTTCACAAGCTACACAAAACTATTGCAAACATTTTGAAAACCCCCAAAGTCAAATCATAGGGTAAAAAGCATCTATTGTTCCGACTGCAACCAAATACATGGAATAGAAAAACGGGTGGGTCAGGCGGATCTCGGTCAGATTACATGAACAACAAAACAACTTAAAAAATAAAGAGATAACTTTTGCTCTGTGCAGCACCACCTTCAAACGGGATATAAAATCAACTTTGAAGGAACCACAGAAATACCAAATATTGAAAATTACAAGGTCGATACTATCAAAAAAGCCCTTAATATAGAAAAAAAAGGACCAACTAAAACACGAAAACGAAGCCGAACGCCGCGAACATCCCTGAAATAACCTGCGTAGTCGCCTACCTATAAAAGCAACGCAACGGTTCGCGCTCAGTTGAACTCTTCACTGAAGCTTCACTTCAAACACTTCAAACATGTCTCCACATTGTCAGTAATTTACAATTTTGGAATCCTGTTGACATGTGTTGATGTGAACTTCTCGAAAAGCAATACATAAAACGTATATAGAATTGCTTATTTTAGAGATAATCAAGAGAAATAAATTCAAAGAAAGTTTTATTCCTCCAATTTAATATTCACCTAAGTTTTAACTTTTTTTGTGGTATATAATTACAAATGAGATCAAATACTTAAAAAGTAAAAATAAATTGTGAAAAAATGTATGTTATACAAAAAATGTATGTTAAAATGCAAATTTAAAAAATGTGTTAAAGATCCCAGAAACTTAAATATATTTCAAAAAAATTTGCACTAATAGAAATCTTCTAAATTGAAACTTCATAATAGATAAAAGATGGAGCTGAATAAGTACCAAAATCAATTAGAAAATTTTACATAATTCATTGGAGATGGATTAAAAGGAGTAAAAAAAAGCAAATTCTCCGAATATCCAAATCTGTTTCAGTATAAAAATTGTCTGTTAAAAGCAAAGTTAAGTTGGAATGAGAAAACTCGACCAATTAAAACTTTCCGAATTGCAATTCATTGATTTAGTGGCAGGATATTCTTTTTCCTTTTCTCGAGGAAACTTTTCGGATATTTCGATTGCCCCATTGACCAAGGATATTAAAAACGAAAGCTTTTATATAGCGTCTCCGACATTGAACAACAAAGACGAGTTCTAAAAGTTTTACCAAAAACTAACGGAAATATTTTTCTAGATGTAATGAAGACATAACAATTCATATTGCATAATATAACCCTTAAAATTCTCATTTCATTATTATGTCGTAATTATCAACTTTTGGCTAGATTACTCAGTAACTCTCTAGTTAATGTCATTTTATAACAAAAAAAGACAACACCAAAAAAAAACCAACCAAGTTCTAGTTTAATAAACAAACACGACTTGTATGTTGAAAAATCGTTTGAAACATTATTCCTCTTACAGTAAAATAATACTTGCAGTATCCAAAATGTAGCCATGTCCGCGGAAAACAGCTATGAAAACAAGATACATTTCCTAACAATGGCAACGTCTATTTTCGCTACTAAATTGCTCATAATATTTCGAATATTATACTTTTTAATTATATTAAATAATAATTTTATACTTTTGAATTATCTCCTAAATAAGGAATAAAATACGTAAACCTAATTCCTCCTTATTTTTTTTCCTATCAACTACACACTTATTTACAAGGGCTAGCAATTATAACAGGACTACCTAAAATTAATCATATATTCAAGAGAACGACAAATTAGAAATAACCAATAGAGATAGACAAGAAGCATTTGAAAAAATGTTTATATGAGTTTCAAAAAGGTGGTAATGCAATTGTTGATAAAAAATCATTATGTGCAGCAAAATAATTATTTGTCATTAGAACAAAGTGTTATTAATATTAGAATTTCGCAACGGGAATTTTGATTTGAAATATGAATCATATAAGGGACGTCATTAAGATTTTATTGATGATTATTTGTAAGCCCTACTAATCGAAAACGATTTTTTCACTGTCTAAGACACTGTCCAAGACACTGTCTAAGAAATCGAGGGAGGAAAGAGCTTTGACAGTATCCCGACATATAAACAAAATGCGGTGTCCTTGTCACCTGTTCATCTTTGTTGAGGCTAGGGTTTGAGCCATCTTTGGACCATTTAGTAATAGGTGAAGAAAAGCAGATATGTTATGACAATAAGGTACGAAAGAATCTGAGATAGCTGAGAAGATCTCAGCTATTGCTAAGCCTAGTATCCACCAACAAAAGAAATGCTGTGTATACACAAGAACCTCTTCACTATGAATCACTGTCACCCGGTCAAAGCATCACTGCTAACTAATACTATAAACAATTGTCCCGATTAGATTCAGAAATTAAGAAAAAACGGCTTGCACTACGTAAACAAAAATGTGTTATTAAACACGACAATGCTCAACCACAAAGCCTTTGTTCTTAAAACAAAACAAAACCTTAGCAACCTAGGCTATGAAATCCTCCATCATCTGATATACTCTCACGATGCTGTCACGTCTCTAGATTTTTTTTTATAAATGTGAAGGTGTAAATAGTGCAGTGTCCATTTTTTTAACCAAAAAATGGTAATTTTGATACATCCAATATCGACAAGCTGTCCAATAGATAGAAGCAAGTTATCAACCATACTATAGCATGACAATATGGCATTCTTTAAATAATTTTTTAATTCCATTAAGTTCTAGTAGTTTCATAACTCAAAAAAATATGACAGAAATGATGTAACAACCTGATATATTGATTTTTCCAATTTTGTTGGCTTAAAGTATATAAGGTGTCCCATAAGAAAGGTTCTATTTCATTGGCTCACTGCGCAAACGCAACAACTAGGGGGTGCGGGGCGCATGTCAATCGATAACCCCGCGTTTAGGAATTTAGTCGGT
Organism: Cosmopolites sordidus; assembly: GCA_031761425.1. Classification (NCBI taxonomy): domain Eukaryota; kingdom Metazoa; phylum Arthropoda; class Insecta; order Coleoptera; family Curculionidae; genus Cosmopolites; species Cosmopolites sordidus. Next base: position 106,696 of record JARFXV010000460.1, on the reverse strand, counting down.
ATGGAGCATTTCTCGGGAGCAGACCGTGTGTTGAGTGTGACAGAATTTTACAAAATTGTCATCGCAACGGTCATGTAAATAAACGGAACTGTCTTTACTGGAGTGCATCGAACCCGAAACACAAGCATCAAAAACCCTTACATTCGCCTAAAGTCACTATATGGCCTGTAATATCAGCGCGAGGAATAATCGATCCGTACTTTTTTGAAGGCGGCACGGGACGCGCCGTTATTTATTACTGTCAATTCAGAGCGTTATATGGAAATGTTGGACAACTTTTTGGCACCTGAACTGCAAAACTTTGCTGATTATAATCAAAGAACATGGTTATAGCAGGACGGAGCAACACGTTTTTGCTACAAATTCGTGAAATCCAGGAGAGGTGACATAAATGGGCCTCCACACAGTCCGGATTTGAGCCGTATGGACTTTTTCTTGTGGGGATATCTAAAATCGAAAGTTTACGTCAATAAACCAGGTTCTTTGAAGTAATTAAAAGAAAATATCCGACACGAAATGGCATTCCAGAGATTGTGCAGAGGTGTCTTAAGGAATTTTGCTGTTCGTTTAGATGAGTGCCGTGAGCGTGAATATTTACATTGGATGTCCTATATCAAAAAGAAACTTTCTCTTGGGACACCTGATACAATAAAGAGTTGTCCAACAGGGTTGTCCAAGAGTGTCAGAACTTTAAAATGAGATACAAAGATTACTACAAGTGATAATCCGGTTAATTTTTATTTTTCTTGAAGAATCTAATAATGGCATTATGTTTTTTTAATAATGTCGTTCAAATGTCCCTCAACTTCGTCTGTTGAACTGCATTCTGGAGACAAAATTTTCGATTACTATTTCACATATATTGAGTGGAATATCTTCAATGATGGCCTGAATATTTCATGTAAAGTCAAGAACTCCGCAAAAAAAACAATCCAAGGGCGGTCGTATGATCTTGGTGGTTAGTTACATTACTATTTCGGGTAATAACACGTTCAGTAAATTTTTCTTTCAATAAATCAATTGTACTGGCGAGATATGGGATGGCCCAGCCATCATACGACGTTTACCCGTAGAACCGGTGTTCAACCAGCGCTATCCCAGATACCTATGGGAAACAGGCCCTGACATCAGAAATCAGTAAAGTACCGTTCACTACAGCCGGTTGGATGGTGACCTATCCAACGTTGGCAAGGCAACTCAAGATTAGTACCCTTCCATTGGCAAAGAACTCGTGAGGATGGTAGTTTAGGCGCGAGCTAGATATTCGATCCGAGCCAGAAGCTGTAGCCGAAAGCGATGCAAAGGTATTGGCCGTCAAGAGAGAATGTCTGGCGAGATGGCCAAAAATATTCTATTAACATATTTTTATAGCGTTCAACATTAATACTAACACGATTGCCATTATCTTCAAAAAAATAAAGTCTTATCACTCCTTTAATCCAAAAACCTGTAGTAACTTTCTGAGGATGAAGAAGTAACTCCAGAATCATTTAAGAATTTACATCGGCCCACATCCTGCAACTATGTTTGTTCATAAACCCATTAAACTAGAAGTGCGCTTCGACTCGAGAGATAATTTTTTGCCCGGGGCGTGAGGGAGGGCTTCCAACTTCCAATTTCTACGCGCTGTTGAATCATATATCTTTCCATGATAAATTAACCCAATGTAGTAAACGCAGCAGTCTATTCGTGACACTTACATTTCAAACAGTATTGTCGCTATAACGTTTCAAAATTCTGACACTCTAATTGAAAAACTGTAGAAAACGAAAACTAATCCTGTAAGCAACACTATTTTTACGACCTAAGCAACTAATTTTTTCTCTTATCTGATTAGAAGAATAAGCATTCTTAAGATATAATAAGAGTTATAATGTACAGAGCAAATCACGCTGACGCAAACAACACAAAACATAAATTTCAAAGGTAACTGATAAGCAAAAATCAGACAAAAGGAGCTTTTCAAAATAAACACCCCAAACAAGCATTTCCGAAATATTCTTCTCGGAATGATAAACTGACAAAAACAGCCAGGTTTAATTAGTTACTCTCGCTTAATCCCGGACAAAATATTTTAAAAACAAATGGAAATAATCAGCTTTGCACCAGTCGAGTTCAAGGAAAACCCTTAAATTTGTTTCGGTATTAGGATAGAATTCCAGACGGCATACCTAATGATGCCGAATTAATGTAATTAGAAGTTCGGACGCAAAATATCAGTTAATGAAATTAAGATTGCAAAACGTTAAGATAAACAATCTTTTAAAATATCTCACTCAAGTTACTGAAGAAATAATTTCAAATATTGACGACAGTATTATGAATTTTCAAGCTTAAAGGCCCTGGAATTAGGAAACATTCATGGTGTTTCACCAGCTCAAGTTGCTGGAATTGTTCCATCATACAGTCCAATTATCATTTATCTTCTACATCAACTTGAAAATCCAATAAACGTCGATAATAATAATAATTTATTGAGAAATAATTAAAACGATGAAGAAGCATCTTTCTGGTCCTGAAGATCATTCCTCATATTATCTAATGCCCCGGATATCTCCTCCTTCTTGTCCACGTCGTGCTACAGTCCGTTAGTAAGCCTTGACCTGCTGTAGCCGGAACGATCTCTAGCAGTTTCTTGTAAGTTTGATATGCACTAGTTCTTCAGTATCTCTTCTTACATTGCCTTGCAACGGTGTTATCGGTTTACCTCTCTTTCTGTTACCCACTACTCGTCCTTCCATAAAATTATAGCACAGTTCAGCATTCCTCAGAAGCTCATCAACATCCGTAAAAGTTGTCCCAGTTTTATTCAACCTTTATGGCGGCATTGATAATTATCGTTGACAGGAAGCTGGCAGATAGAGGCGTTGCAATACGTTATATCACTATAGGTCTGATGGAGGCTTCTTTAATATATCCCGTTTTAAAGCTAAAACCAAAACCCGAATAAGCTACATCACAGAACTCCTGCACGCGAATGGCAGTGCCTTAATAGAACACAATCATGTTACGCTTCAACAAATTCTTCTGCGCATATGAAGCATTAGGCCTTAAAATGTCAATAAATAAAACTAAAACTATGACTGTTTCTGGTAATTCATCCCCTCACACCAACACGAACAATATTAAGGCAACTGGCTCTTCACTGGAGTCTATGGAATAGTTTCGCTACTTGGGTAGTCTCATTAATTCTAAAGCAGATCTAAACACAGAAATCCGCAACCGAATTAGCTGTGTTTCTAGAATCTTTTGGGTCAGGTGTGACGTTCAGTTTTTTTTTTAAAGAGAAAACATGTCTAATTTGAGAGAAAGGTAAAAAATCGTTTATTCAAAGTATGCGCCATCGCTAGCTGCACATTTTACCCATCTCTCCCCAAAAACCGTAACCTTTGGAGGTAGCCCAATCACCATGCCATTTTTCGACATCTCCGTCCATTGAACAAGAAAAGCAGTACGTGCCGCAAATGCTCTTTATTTGGCTCGAAACTCCACATGTTTACCCCACGAAAAAAACATGACAATAACTCGGAATCGTTTAAAAAGCAATGGCATTTTGAAAGGTACTGTTGTAGCAACAAAATGATACAAAAATCCATCTCTTAAAAATAAAATTGGTATAGTACTCTGAGTACTCTTCTTTAAGAATAGTCAGCCATAAGTGACTACTGAACGAATAAGTGTTTTAAATATCTTGACTTGTTCCTTTGTATGAATTTATATCTTAAAACAGATGTGCAGAGAGTAAGCAGTTTTGCAGTAAGCAAATATAACAACGTTTCATAATTATACATAGACAGATAGCAAATCTCACCAAGGGACAAAATTTAAAACAGACAAAAATTCTATTAAGTTTTTCCAGTTTTTGGATATATCAAAAATACACATATATACAAACATAATGATTTGGCTACAGTACTGTATCGGAATAAACATAAAGAACAACTCATAATCCTTAGGAATATCTTACATCAAGACAATCTCTTGAACCAATTTTTTAGCTCTAGGAGGATATTTTAATAACCAAGTATTATATTTCCATTGCTGTAATCCTTAAGTTCAAAAAATCAAAGCAATCGAGTAAAGGGAATACGAAAATATGCGAAGGAGTAGTTTCAAATCGTGCAACCCAAAAACGGACTAAAAATTTTTATCAAGAGGCAAGCATGATTGAAAAGCCAATCCATTATGTAACTATTCCATTATGGAATTAAATTAGAACTAAGATTTTTACTTAACAACGAAAACAGTAACGTGTATAGCCTGTACAAAAATAAAACCGTTGCACGTCATCGATGACGCTATTAAAGAATAGCAGAAATACTACTACAAAAATTAAATAATAAAATAATCAAATACGTTTGGAGGTTATCCCATTTGTACCTAAACGTTTACTTTCATTTTTACCTTGCGATCGAAAACAGTTTCTTTAAAAACTTAATCGCGCCTGTAAATTGCCAAATTATTTAAATAGTCATTGTCAAGAGTTTGTGGCATCTCTGATGCACTATTTTGAACAAGAACGAGACAATAATGGGCCATTGTTACCCTTTGCGGCTGTTAGAGAGGTATGTTAAGTTAATTGCTAATACTTGAATATGTTTAAGTCATATTTTTTAGCGTATTGCAGCAGCCTTAAGGTTAAGTATGTCCACTGTTAGTACTATTTCACAAAAAGTGAAAAACAATGATGTTTTAAAATAGCCTAGAAAACGTAATTTTACTAAAAGGGTTACCAATACTGCAGCTTTGGATACTAGTTCTATTCGTGACATAGACTAAAGCTGCCATTCAAGATTGGTTAACTAACTAATATTAATGGTTAACTAACTAACTAATATTAACTAACTAATATTAAAATGTTTCAATCGAAATGTTTAATTCTGAACTGTTAAGAATTATAGCAAAGTACGTACCACAACCAAATGTATTATTTTGATATATTTCTTAAGTGAATGCTTTTCAGAAATAAACCAGAACGGAAATATTTAGTAGACAACTTAGCAGAACAATATGGACACAAAGTTTTACGTATTCCTCCATACCACTGCATTTTCAATCCAATTGAACGTATATGGGGAATTGTCAAAAATTACTATAATAATCACATGGGTAGAAATGGTAATACACAGCAAGACTGTATACATGTGGCGTGAGACACTTCACACTGTTACTCCTGAGATATGGAAAAATACGATCAAGCATACTGAAAAGGAAATAATGCAATGATATGACAGAGAGCATATACTGGATCGAAAAGAAGTTCTTCCCTTAATTATAAGTACTGCAGATGATAGCAGTGATTCCAGCCAGTACTTTTCAGATTCCGATTAATGAAAATAAGTGGATGCCGATATTTAATTGTTTTTCTGTTTAATTCCTGTGTATTATATAACAATAAATGTCACTGATAATTATATATTTTTATTTTAATAACCATTCAAATATTAAAAAAATGATGTCGATGGTTTTTGAACGTAGCATTTTACATGTGCTGAATCTATTTAGAGGTACTAAATAAACGACACTTGCAAAACTTTCAACATTGATTATAATATTATTACTTACTTTGTAATTTGCATTTAATTTTGAGATATTTTTTTTTATTGTTATTAAAGTTAAATTGTAAAAATGATTTGCTAAAGTAAGGTTATGATGTTTAATCGGAATCTGGCAACAAAGCAGCCGAAATTTTGATTAATGACGTGCAACGGTTTTAATTTTGTACAAGCTATACATATAAAGCACACTATATATCAACCTGCCAAGTCAGTTTGCTTATATTCCAGGATGTAGTGGCCACTATATTCTTAGTTCGCAGGGATTTTTTTAAGAAAAAAAGAAACAAATAGTATATGTATTTATTTAGTCTATAACGTAATTACCATTATTATCTAAAACTTTTTGTCAACATAGTGGTAGGTCCATTATGCCTTTTTACCAAAAATTAACATCTTTATTGCCAAAAAAATGACAACAGTTTGTTTTTCACCTATTCTTCCGTTTTAAAAGATTTCCCATTTAAACAATTTTGGAGGAAGCGGAATAGATGGTAAACCGAGGGTGCGATGTCCGGTGAATAAGAAGGATAAGGCAAAACATCCCAATTGAAGCTCAACAATTTTTGCTGGGTCCTATTTCAAATGTGTGGTCGGGCATTGACATAATGGAACCCGTCTTTCGTCTTTCCTATTTGATAATTACAGCCGTTTTTCTTCAATTGCTGCGTTCAGCCGATCTAATTGTGGACTGTAGAGATCGGTGTTGATGATTTGGTTGTGAAAAAGTGTATGGGTCTCTTCAAATCCCACAACAAATGCAAAAGCATTCATCACAATCTGTTTCAAAAATTAAACCTCATTTATTTCAACAAAAGATCGCACGAAGAGATTCGATTCAGCAAATTTCCATCACTAAGTTAGGGAGGGAACCAACCACACATCGATCGGCAGACGTACCCGTTTTTTTTTTCAGAGCGTGTAAAACGGTCGATTTTATCAATATGTAACTTCTCTACTACCTCACGAACCAAGATGAGTGGATCTTCAGTGCTTAATGACGGCTGAAAACAGTGCTTAAATGACGGCCAGAGAGATGCCGGCCTCGCAGATCAAAATATCTGCCCCTGAACCCACCAAACCCCTTTCGTAGCATGGCCTTCCCAATAAAACTCTGGCCGTAAACGACACAAATCTTATTTTTTAAGCTTGTCACTTTTGAAATAATGAAATTATCGACCAACATTTTCAATTTAAATCAACTTAACTAATTGAAGGTAAATCAAAGCAAATCTGAACGTAAACATTGTAAATACAACAGGAATTAATAATATGTAAGTAATCATTACTAATCAAACACAGATTTTTGTTGGCAAGCATTAAAAGAGCAACTAATGGAAAATCCCTACGAACTTTCCAAACAAACCGATATGTGAAACTGGATTACACTTACATATAAAAATTATTTCGAAAAATCTGGTAACTTCCATTAACAATAACACTGGTCTACAAAATTCACACTTTTTTTGTCACACGAAAACGTCTGTCTAATTTAGATAGTACTATGGCCACCTCACCAAAATATATTAAGGGAGGGAAATCCCTTTAGAAATTTCAAAAAATCGATTTTTTTTTTTAATTTCGAAAATATAATATATTGAGAGTATACACATACTGTCGAGTGCGCCGGAGCCCGCATATCGCGACCCAGACAGCTTAATCCGGATCTTGGCCTCTGAGATGAGCAAAAGAAAGAGTGAGTGGGTCACTGCCTAACATAGACAGAGAACGAAGAGTTCTTCGAATATATAGTACTTAACTGATGTTAGCACAATGAATGCACTGCTCGAATGAGTTCTGAGGCGTTAGGCCGTTAGGTTACAGCGCATCCAAACCTTAGATGCTGAACTGGAAATATCGGCAGCTAAAAACCGGGCTATTCAATTACAATATGATCTTACCTATTACCGGGGTGTTTTGAATGAAGTTTAGATGGTCATTCGTGGTTATTATATGACCATTTTTTAAGGATATTTTTATTTCCAATATTTCTAGTAGTTCTAATTTTTTACTTTTCTTTTCTGAATATAATAATTTAACATTGTTTATATCTATAAAATTATTATTTTTAATCCGATGTGTAGACAGTCCTGTGCTTTTTATATTATTTAAGATATCTTTTTTACGTTCTTATATAATATCGCTCAAAAAAATTCTACAAAAATACATTGTCAAGGTAATCAATTTACTGATAAACACGGAGAAAGTTTCTGTATAGTGCAAGTATAATTATTGGCACCTATGCCAAAATTTTCGCCCGAAACCACCGATGAGGCGCGATTAGCGAGACAACCGGATGAGTCTTATAGAGACAAAAGCAGCTTGTACAGCCTGAAAACAACAGCAGGTTGATAAAAAAACAGCTTTTCGAAGAGGCTGAAGGTCTATTATATGCGCCTGAAATCGGTGATTCATCGGTAACTCACTAAAACTAATCGTTTTATCGTACTGAAATTTTAAACGCGATTATCTCGAAACCGTGTTTTCAAAAATTACTCGCTCTGTAACTCAAAAAGTTATTGATCGATATGGCTGAAATCTTGGAAGGTTTTTCTCTATATCTTTATTGGAGGGATAAACCTACAGTTTTAAAGATTTCGTGTAAATAAACTTTTTTGCGATAAAAATTTCGAAAAAATAGTACAAAATTTGAATTTTTTTTTAAAAGCTTACTTACTTTTTAATACTTTTTTATTGTTTTTTAGGTTTATCCTTCCGGTGCATATATTTGAAATAAAATGTTTTTTTTTGTTTCAGATGAATAGCAGCACTTTTGGACCACCCGCCAGAAACGCCCCAAAAAAAATTGTTGAGCCGATATTTTAAGTTAATTGTCCACACATAACAAAAACTTTCCGGGAGATTTAAAACCTTTCGTAGATATATTTACAGCCTTAACGAATATCAATAAATTTAAATTTGTTGACTATGACAGCTATCTAACTTCAGAAATGACGTTATTTAAACATAAACACGTATATGGGGTGAAATTGAATATGCAGCTGTCGCAAAAAAACTGAGGGTCACTGGAAAAAAATAACATTGTTTTTGTAATGAGAGTATATAAGCGCAATCAAATATTATAAAATTCGTGTGATAAAAAGAGTGTTTATCAGTGTAATTAAATGTGGTTCTTCGTCATAAAACTAATCTCTAAAAAAATGTTTTAAGGAATTTCTTTTCAACTAGTTCATTCAGCATATCGTTCTCAAATACTTGAATTGCACTTGATTCAGTCAACAATTTAAATGAGACGCAACGCAAAAAAAACAATAGCTGTATGATAATATAGTATAAATAAATGCGCCCACATTTCCTTTGAAAGCTTATAAACAATGAATTTACTAAATTAAAAGAAATTATTCAACTTGTTAAATTAAGAATAAAGAATAAGCTAGATTTATTAAAACAAAATTCTTTAAATTTACGATTGGAATATTTTAAATTTCCAGCAAAAAATATATTATATAAATTATTCATAAACATTTATGTAATGAAAAATATGAAATATTTGAATAAATATGTCATCCTGAGCCCGAGACGACTTAATACAAAACATTATTATCAAGCGTGTCTGAAGACGATTTCAAGAGCCTCAAATAAACGGCGGATCAAGAGCAAAATTCCAAGTGATAAGAATCCAAAAGCTTTTTCGGCAGGTTTAAGACCTTCAGGATTAGCACTTTAAATACATTTAGCAAATTAAAACAGTTTTTTTTTAATTTACTGAAAAATTAAAATAGGAAAAAAAAGAGCTTTCAAATTTATTTTTAGTTATTAACAAATTAAAACATTTTAGTTACTAAAAATATATATCAGTACAAAAAATAGACATCTGGAATACCAACAATTTTTATACTAACACAAATACATTTTATGTATTCATCTAGATTTTAAAAAATCAATATTTAGGTAATATATTTTTTAAAAAGAAAACATCGACAAGATATACTTGTATAAATATGCACTGTTAAAAAATGTTAGTCCTTCTACAGCCATACAATTTGGTTTTTGAATAAAAAATCATTATCGTTTTTTTTTACTTTATATTAAAACTTTATCATAAATAATATTGATAATCGATGCGAAAAACTTAAAAAAAATTGTTTGCAATTAAGTATAAAGCGATCAAAATTTCAAATAAAATCAGGTGACTACGAAAGAGCCACAATTGACTGCCATGTTTGTGACGTCATTGTGTTAAAGTGTTTTGACGTAACTGTTTAACCTGTGCATATGCTGTCAAAATTATTAACATTTAGTGCAAAAAAAATATTGTTGGTTACTAATTTAATTCAATGAGACTGATTAAAATGAAAGAAATGAGATTAAATCATCTCATGATGATGCTAACATGGTTAACGAAACATGAATCAAGAAGTTCAAAAAAGTGATTTGGTGTTTAGTGGTAAATCTCTTCAAGTTTAGTGTTTCACACCAAAAGTTCCAATAGAAGGATTGAATCATTTAAGTTAGGCTTCGAACCAGGGTCATGAGCTACCTATTAAGCCCAGTAAACACCCCCTTGAGCTATCAGCCCTTTGGTTTAAGATTAATCCTAACCTTTAAGTGCCGACGTTTGGTCTGACAGACACTTCGTACCGTTCTACATTTTGAGTTACCTATGTTAGCGCAGTAGTATTATCCCGCCCTTCTTTTTACCTCCCTGTTAGCGCGCGCGTTTTCTGTAAATTATGCTGTTATAAGATCGCGAGTGGTCTAACAGACCACTCATCAGTACTTATGTAACTTTTTTTGGATTCGACTTTTTTCAAATATTTTTTTCTTTAATATTCAGCCTCACAATGAATCAGTATATTCAGGCACAAAAAGGCCAACGTCAAATGATAATAATGGCGATCCTGCCACTAAAAGATTTAAAACACAGTCTCATAATAGCCAGAATAAAGAAATTTTGGTGGGATGGTTAGAAGACGGTTGCGAGTCCGATTCTGAAGTTATTGGCTCGAATTTTAGTCTAGTGGGAAGTGGCCATAATACAGAATCCATACATGAAGCACCGGAAAATGAAGATATGACATCCGAGGAGCAAGAAATCGAGCCCAACGAGACCAATCGATTGCGATTTAATTTCTTCAAGAAGCGATTCAAATGGAGTCAACACCAGCGGCGTGCAAACACTTCGGCACACCGTTGTAACAGCATCAGCAGCATCATCTTCGAACCTCTTCTGATGCTGATCCGAAAGATTTTTACATATGGCGTAAGTTTTTTTATGTACTAACGTGAAGTTGCAAAAAGTCAGGGAACATTTCAAAGTTGAAACAGAATTGCATGATACAGGCGAGATTAAACTAAATTCTTCCCTGGTACTTCTTCTTTATTCAGCTCTATTCAAGTCCAACCATTTTATTGCCTGGTAGATTCTCCAAATTCTTATATTGGTAAAAATGTATATTTATAACGAGGCCTGTGATCTGTTGTTTACAATGGTTACTGATGGTACCACGTCTACCACGAGAATTGCCCTCGTGATAAAAGTCCTTGGACCAGATGCACCGAAAAATCAAAGGGAAGATATTGAGGTGAAGGGTAATCAACTAAGAAAATTGTGTCATATCTGTTCCTAAAGACTAAAACGCAAGAGTGTATATAAATGTAACACTTATATGAAACATGTGTGTCTTCAATGCAACAAGCCTGTGATTTTATAGCAAAGCATATGAAAAGATGCTGACTTGTGATTTTATAGAAAGCAGCTGATTGATACTGTTTTTTTTTTGTTTTGGTAGTTTAAAAAGTATTTTAACTAAATAAAATTTGTTTTTGTCTTTCCAAAGTTTTCCAAAGTTTAATTAAAAATGATGTAGATTATTAAAAGGCTATTTCATCAGTTAACTATGATTGTAATGCTCATAATTAATAATAAATGTGTAAACTTTTTTATTTTGTTTCATTTTATTAACTGAAGATGTATAGACATTACGTAGAAGCAAAGTTTATAGAAAAAAAAACACGAAAAAACAGTGTCATATTTGATATTAAACTAGGTGAACAGCCAGACCTCACGACGGTACTTATGTAACTCAAATAGCACGTCGGTACTTAAAAATTAAGTATCTTAAGAAGCGAACGGGCTTGTGACCAACGGAAAACACTTCTCAAAAGGCATCAAGCGTCGAAGTTTCGTGACTGAGAGCAATTCCTTGTTGAATTTTACACTTCTGCCTATTGAAAACCGTATTCGCAACCATTAATTAACAGCAACAAACGGTGCATTTCAACCGCCAAGTTGACGGATTACAGAAGATATCAGCCTCTCGGTCTATAGAAATTTGAAAATTCGGCACAATGAAAAGCAATTGAATCAGCAAGTTTTTTTTTTATCTCACAATTTACTTGAGCAATATCACTAATTTATTTATATATTTTCCTTTCTTGATAAATAAAGAATTATACTTCACTCCTCAGAAGTTGATTCCGACTTCAACTTTTTGCTCCAACAAATAAACATTCCGTCTATAGTATTAAATTGATAGGAAATATTTAGCCGGCCGTTTTTATCAAAAACATTAAAGTGAGTGAAATAAGTCATGAAATTGGGGCAACTTAACGCCGCTCGTGAGTTTTGCAAAGTAGAGTGTGGTGCCGAATCAATCCGCACCGCTCAGCTTTGGTTTAAAAAGTTCCGGGAGGAAGACATTAGCCTTGAAGATGGGGGAAAATCATGTTGTTAACGATCTGTTGATGCTAGGTAAGATGGTAATCCGACGGTACAGCATCAGAAGAATACGGCGGATGAGGAAGTACTTCCACTTTTGATTTTTCTTGAGTGATTATGCCACTATGAGGTATTGCATTGTCATACCGCAATTTATCAACAAACATTAAACCATGTTTAATCTATCAAGTTGCGTACAGTCATATTTAGCAGTTATGGATTCATTACTATTCAAAACCGCATAGTTAATAATGTCTGTAAAGTCCCACCATATTGACAGTAACGTTTTTTTAGGTTGAAGGCCTCGTTTTGTGGCAGTAACAATGTGTTGAAGAAAGTGATCTCTGCCTAACCTTGACAAAGTAATAGATAGACACTACAGGTGGTCACAATTTTGTTTTCAACTGAGAGTTCCTTCTCTTTGCACTTTATTCAGCTGTTCGTTTATAATGTGTAATAATGGATACATGTCACATCCATAGTCACATCCAGCTATTCGAGGGAAGAAGGTAGCTTCGCTTGTTGCGGTTAGTACTTAGATTAGTGACCATCCAAGAAGAACTCAGGCGTGCGTACTGCATTTCAACAGACAAGAGTGTAAAATCCGACTAAGAATATTCCCTCAATCACACCAGTTTAGTGTGACCAGACATTATTTTCAAAACATAATGCCATTATTTGTTCTTCAAGAAAAAAAAATTATTATGCCTCATTTTAGTTCAGACTCTTATTGGACTACCCTATATAAAACCCAAACCAAACATAAAACAAATCATCCAACTTTATAACCACTTTATGTTTAAATTCATTTCCAAATTAAAATTATAGTTACTTTAAGTCATTCCAAAGTCATAACTGCACCCTCAATTAGTTTGATAGACCCTATTTTCTTCAATTGTAAATTCGTCCAACGAATATTAACCCATCCCATTTCCCATTATACTTGCTGACTAAAACTATGAAGTCATTTTAGGTATGTCATGGGATCGAATCTTGTCTGAAGGTAATAAAATAGAGTTTATGGTTTGTTAGAGGAATAACTATGAATTTCAAATTAACTGAGATAGAAATTTCTGAGTTGCTTTTGTATTTGTTAGTCGCTGATAAATAAATATTGCTTTTTATCGACCATGCATATAAAGTTATAAATTTGAAATATATTTCAACATTTCACTAAATATTATAAAGACAAAATATGGAATACAAAACTTTATTTTTTCATAGAGTTTTATAAAATAACAAAGTAATATTCGAATGCATAGTGATTTTAATAAAGCTAATATGTTCTTTGTATGCATTTATAGAAAAAGAAAATAGGAGGATATACGAGATGGACAACAAATTACCATCGAAATGTTAAACAAAATCAATTTTTCCCAAATATATACAGTACACTGTTCTATTATTTAAAGATCAAAACACTCTTAAAATCAAATCAGCTCTTAAATTTAATTGTGAAACTTCACATCTGAAGAGCATGTCATCGCAACATTTTCTAATATACTTGAAAACTTCCTTAATTTTTATACCACGATAAATTAAGAAATTATCTGTAACACAAATAAACGGCATTTTCGTTATATAGCGCCTTTTTATTACCTAAAATGAAATAAAGCACCACAGACTTGGAAAACATGTGTGTTGTACAGAAACGTGATTCCAAAAATATAAAGAGGAAAACAACGATGTCAATCAGTCAACATATAGTATCTACTTGTAACTTTTTATTACTAACAAGTCGCCAGAATCCCTACAAAAAAGAATTTGTCAACTACCAAAAATATGAAAGAAATTATTCAATTTAAATAGAATATACGCAACACCACCATGAAGAGGGTGTTCAATTTCAATAACCTTTTGGTAATATATGTGATATAACAAGCAGTAAACAATAAAAATGTAGCAAACAAATAACTTTAAAATAAAACTAAAGTTTTATACGATTTTCACTGAATGATATTATTGACATGTTTCGCCAACACAGTGGCTTCTTCAGGTGTTAAAAAAACTAAATTACTTCTAATTAAGGTTACAATATTTCTTTAAAATATTTTATTATAGTACTGACATATGGCAATGTTTTATGACACTGAAAATACCTATAATTTAGTTTTATTGTGTCTAGTTCGATCATAGTCTACACTATATTACAGATGGAAATAGGTGTTAAATTACAAGGTAATAAAGGTAAATTGTTTGTTTCTATTTGGTCATTTAAAATTATATTTAAGCCTTTTAATTTATTCATTTCTAGCGACTCCTGCAACGACAGTTTTTTATTTTCTACATGCAGTATTCTAAAATTATCATCAAACTTATTGACATTGCTTAGCAGATGTTCCGAATCAGTTCTTTTATGTATAGATGATTGTGTTCTAATATTTGTGTTTTGAACATTCTGCTAGTTTGACCGACATAAGCCTTTGGACAATCAGAGCAAGTTAACATATAGACTCCTTACATATTTTCATTTGATATTTGATCTTTGTTGTTTTTAATAAATTTGCCCAAAGTAATGTTTGTTTTAAATTCTACGGCGTGATTGTGTCTATTGAAAAATGTTGATGTTTCGTTAGATTTTCCTATAGTTTAGTTTAATAATGTATAATATGAAGGTTTATTTAGAATTGTTGGATACATTTCCGCTAAAGCTTTTTTATGTAACTTTTTGTTTATAATATTATCTATTAATTCTGGTTTATATTTATTAACTGCTATTTGTTTAATAATGTTAAGTTCCTTATCAAAATTATTCTGTATGCTACAACTTTATGTTGGTATGGATAAGTAAACTTATTATGTATTGTAGTATCTGTGTGTGTTGGTTTATGATAAATATTAAAAATGTGATTTTTATTGATATTACCAATTGTTAGGTCAAGAAAATTGATTGATTTATTTACTTCTATTTTTGTTGTAAATGTAATATTCGGGTGTAAACTATTGATATAATTTATAAAATAATCGAGTTAGGTGTACCTGTAAAGCAAGTAATTATATAAATATCTATAACAATATATAAAATTACTGCTTATGTTATTGTTAAATATTATTGATTCTAAATGATCCATAAATGTTTCTGCTAATAATGGGCTGAGAGGATTTACGCATTATTAGGCCTTTATTATGATTGTAAGTAAATCCTATAATTAAATTGGAAATAATTTTGTTTTAAACAAGTATATATTAGGGTTATCATCTTTATAGAGTAGTTAGGAGGAATGCTAGGAAAAAGATTTTAAACATCAAACGATATAATCTTGCATTTCTAGGAAGTGTAAATGTTGTTAATTTATTAATTAATTCTAGAGAATTTTTCACACTGCATTTTTGTTTAAAACTGGTATATTTTGATATAATCTGTATTCATTTCTTAGATAATTTATAACTTAGAGCAATAGAGAAAGATACGACTAGTCTTATTGGAAGGTTTTAATCTGGATAATCTATGTTTATCTTGTTCATTCAGTATAGTTATAGTATTAATAATTGCTATGTTATGCTATTATGAAATAAGTTTATTTTTTTGTTGTATTTTGCAACATAAAGTTGCAGCATACAATAGCATGATACATAGGTTAATAAATTTTTCATTAACACATAATAATTTTGATAAGGAACTTAACATTATTAAACAAATAGCAGTTAATAAGAAATATAAACCAGAATAATTAGGTAATATTTTAAACAAGAAGTTATACAAAAAAGCTTTAGCGGATATTTATTCAATAATTCTTAATCCAATAAAACCTTCTAATGAAATAGCAAAATTTCTCAACAGACATTATTAGGCAGTAGCGTTAAAAAAAAACAATAGTTTGGGCAAACAGACCAAAAACAACAAAGATAAAACACCAAGTGAAAATAAGTCGGGAGTCTATATGTTAACTTGTATGGTTGTCCAAAGGCTTATGACGTTCAAACTGGCAGAATGATCAAAAGACGTATATTAGAACATAGGACATTTGCTAAGCAATGACCAAAAGTTCGATGATAATTTTAAAATATTGCATGTAGAAAATAAAAAACTGTCGTTGCTGGAATCGTTAGGAAATAATAAATTTAAAGGCTTAAATATAATGTTAAATGACCAAAGAGAAAAAACAATTCACCTTTATTAAATCTGTAATTTAACACCTATTTCCATCTGTATAATAGTGTGGATTATGATCCTAGACACAATAAAAATAAATTACAAGTATTCTCAGTGTCATAAAACATCGTCATATGTCAGTGATAAAATAAAATATTTTTAAGAAATATTGTAACCCTAATTAGATAGAAGTAATTTAGTTTACTTATTGTATTGGCGAAACATGACAGAATAATATAAGTCAGTGAAAATCGTATGAAACCTTAGTTTTATTTTAAAGTAATTTATAAAGGATTTTCATCAAGTAAAAGTTGAAACTGTCAATTAAAGAAATAAGTAGCATATATAAGAGAGTATAGCGAAAAGTCTATTCATTTTTAAGTGAAATATTGTTCTTTGCTCGAAAATCGATTTATTTTTCAACGTAGTCTCCTTTTAACTTGATACATTTCGCCCAACGATTTTACGATTTTTCTATGCCTTTCAAAATTACAACTTGTAACAACTTACAACTATACAACTTGTCGAACTTGCAGTGTTTTCATTTAATGTGAATTTCTTTCCAGTCAGCTTCATACTTGGAAAGAGAAAATTGTATATGTATTTAAACGGATTATGATTTTGAATCATAATCCTGAATCATAATGAAATTGATTTGCCATTACTGGCAAGTAATATGAACAATTTGAACAGAAAGGTATAAAGAATACTAGGGCCATTGCAGGAAACTAACGTGTAGAGAGCAATATACAATCACAAACTACTACTATCACTACTTCAAAGATGTAATACCCGAACGAAGAGTCAGGCAGCGAGGTGAAGAAAGACTTTCAACCATGTCTTCAAGGAATAGTAGGTCCGTATGTTCTTCCCTACCTGAACTAGCTGGGCTCCTGAATAAAACTAGCATCAGTATGACGTCATGACAGCTAAATTTCCCGACCTTTCGTAAATAGACCTGATAGGTTGATTCAATCTATGGCCAAGACATATGATGAAGTGTGTAGATAATCGGGGTTCAAAATTATTATTAACAACAATTATTAACAAAATCAATATTAAAACACTTAGAAAAGCCATGGTATTTTTTCAAACTCGGTAAAAATTAATAGTTTACTCCATGCTACAATGTCTATGTGTTAACATTAGTTGTTTTACACAAGTTTTTAAAATCAAGCACCTTCAAAAAATAGAGATACATTATTTATCTCTATATTTATTATCTTATTAACACACATCCTTTAATGCATCCATAAATCTTTTCTAACTCTTCACGTGGTCTTGCATAGGGATACAGCAGCCTCTGAATGCTTTGATTTATGTGTTATGTAAACATTTATACTATACCGAACTCACCGATAAAACGGTATGTTCCAATAACTTCTATATAACAGCTTCAAGATTGTCTGAATAGTAAAGTTTCCTTTTAATAACCAAAATATTGCCTAACGTTTAAATATGCTGTGTATGCTAAAAGTATACTAATTATACAGTTAATGAATCAGTAAACACTGTTATAACGGTATAATGTAACTTGTAATGTAGTATAATGTAACTTGTAAGTATGCAACTAATTAGCTCAATAGAGCCATAAAGCTACTTTGTCCAATTGCAGTGCATTTCCTTGATGTATTATTAAATCAATGACAAGCCATGATTCAGGTTGCAGTTGTTCGGAAAAGCTCTAAAGTCGTTTTCAGATGCCGTAAGACTGAATAACGTGCGTAAACTATAAAGGGAGGTTTATTGCTTATTAAATAAATAATTAATCACTAAGCTAGTTCAATCCATTCATCAATTAATAGTTAACATTTGAGATAATGAGCAGACGCCTGCAGAGTGGCAGCAGGAAGTAATATGCCCGATTCATAAGAAAGGGCTTAACTATCGCGGCATATAGTGGCTTTGCACAACTTATATAGTTCTTACATAGTAATGCAGAGGATGGTACCATACACCGAAGAAGTAATGGGTGAATATCAAGCTAGAATTAGAAGAGGACGCTCAATAATAGATGAATTGTTCATAGTTCGTCAAATATTGGAAAAAACATCCGAATGATATACCCATTTATTCCAGATGTGTATAGATTTCAGACAGGTATTCAGCCGCATACAACGAGCGGTAGTATACAAGTGATAGTAAGCAGACCTTGAAGGAAATGGAACTACCAGCTAAGCATATTAAATTAACACGGATGACGATGCTGAATTCCAAAGCTGTAATAAATATCGATAAACAGATGACGGTAAAATTTGAGATCCGAGGTTTGTGACACGGGCTCGAATTGGTATTCTAACAAAGACATCACGCCACGGACACGTGACGAAAATGCCAGAAAACCGAGTACCAAGGAAAATCACGGTCGGGCGAATAGGGGGTAACAGATGATGAGGCAGAAAGAGAAAAGGAAAGGATTTACGGTTAGAGGCGCATCAGCATCTAAGGCTATTTAGCGACTGGACCTACAGCTTAACGTGGATTCCGAACCGCGGTCATCAGCTACCGACAAACCCAGGCCCGCACCCCCCTCAGGCTATCAACCTTAGGTTATGTGCGTACCCATAAGTCAGGAAGCCTACCGACTGGCGAGTGACCAACTTAGAACACTTCTCTGAAGGCATCCGGCCTTACCCAGCCTTTAACTGGCGTGACTGAGGGATAATTCGTTGTCGGTGTTGATTTTACACTCTTGCCTAGAAACAATCACATATATTTAGGTGTGGATGTGTGTGCGTGTGTGTGTATATGTAAGTGTAAATGTATGCGTGTGTGTGTATATGTAAGGGTATATGTGTGTGTGTGTGTGGGGTAGAAAGTAATACGAATAGAAGAATTAAAGAAAAACAACCATCCGAGCGCTGGAATCGCGCCTCTGGATTGCCAGTTGGGCGGTTAACCCACCAGACCACCGCCGTCGGCACAGAAAGAGGAAAAGAAAGTTCACAAGTAAAAGAACTAGTTCCACTAATAATGCCCAGTGCCTTGCTGTGGCCTAATCAAATAAATCAAACAGAAAAAGAGGTAGAGCAAATGTTGGAAGGACAATGTAAGAAAAGATGCTGAAGAACTACTGCACATCAAAAATTACAAGAAGATGCTGGAGACCAATCCGGTTGGAGGCAAAGGTAAAAGGAACTGAAGGCTCACTGACCACACCACAAGAAGTTAGTACAATGAGAAATTCGGTTCAACATAGGATAAAATTTAAAGAATGGGCGATATCAGAAAAGATAACTCAAACTACACAAAAAAAAAGCGGAACAGTTACAAAACTAATTGAAAGACGGGGTACTCTTAAAACTATTACATTGAGAAAACGTTAAATGGTTTCGGGAAAGTATACCCAAGCGTGCTCAAAAAAATCACGAACGAAGAAAATAAAGAAAATTATATCGGAAATCAACAACATAATTATCTAAGTATTGTCTGAATGATTTTAAATTTTGTTCGTTAGGCAAATTTATTACAAAAAAAAATCTGAGAAATTTGTCTCCGTTTTGTTTTTGTTTTTTACTCAGTGATTCTTTATTTATATAAGAACAGATATTTTTGTAAGTACTGAATGACACAGAAGCCTATCAGATCGACCAAAAAACCTCATGTGAGGAAATAGAAAATGAAATCAATGAGAATGGCTTTCTTCAACAGCAAAGAGATTAATGTCTGAATGATTGTGGCATGTTCATATATTTTTTCTCCTTTATTTAGGTTTTTCGCCACTGTCTAAAACTCAAAAAATATCAAAAATACCTGTTCTTATTTAAAGAAAGAATCACTGGGTAAAAACCAAACGGAGACAAATTTCTCAGTGATTCTTTTTTGTAATAAATTTGCCTAACGAACAATAATTTTAAAGATATAAAAATATTATAAAAAATTTACAAACTTTTAACGTTAACGTTTCGGAGGGTAATCTCCCCCCGTTTTCAAAACTGAACTAAAAAATAAATTATATTAATTTGTAATATATAAAGTAACGAGTGAAAGTAAATATATTTTTTGTATGTCAACGATACTTACATTGACAACAATGGATTTTCATGACAGTGACATACTACCAAAAAAAATATATATATATAGGTAATGTTTACTGTGTGATTGTTTATTGTACTGATTGTGTATTCAAATATTTAAATGTTTTTAATTGTATTCTTTAGAATCGGGAACCATATTGAATTTAAATCTACGGAAGGCATAGCAATACAGTTATTTTTATTTAAATTAATTATAGCGGTTTCTTTTAATCTTCTGTATTTTGTTACCGATTCTTTTAATACCGTTTTGGAAGTATTCCAATTGATTTTATGACCCGATTCCCATGCGTGTTGACAAATTCTAGATTTATTAAAATCGCCCTTTCTAAGAAGGGATCTAACGGTCTAACGGGAATCTAACGGTCTAGATGTCTCACCTATATAGAATTTGCCACATTGGCAGGGAATTTTATAAACCACATTTTTGGTATTTTGTTGTATATTGTTTGGTTTAGTCTTTGTTAATAGAGATCTAAGAGTATTTTTTGATTTAAATTTCGTTCTTATGTTGTATTTATTTCCTACTCTTTTAATTGTGTCAGAAATACCGCGGATATAAGGGATTGAGGTTGATTGTTTGAGAGTTATTATTATTGTTATTAATAACTTGTCTGTTTTGTCTAGTATCAAAATTTTTAAGCGATTTATCTATAAAATTTTTTGGGTAATTGTTTTTTATTAAAATGTCTTTTATGTGATTTGTTTCTTTTTGTAGTGTATCACTGTCGGTACAAACAAGTTTTGCTCTTATTATTATTATATTTATTATATTATTATTATTGTTAGGTATTTTTGATATTTTTTGAGTTTTAGACAGTGGCGAAAAACCCAAATAAAGGAGAAAAAAGCAAAGAGATTATCAGTAAAGAGTTCACACCGATAAAAACAACAAGTACAACAATAAATCAAAGACAATTCACAATCTTCCACATATTCATCCCATTTACCGCAATTTCTCCCTTTCTCGAAATTATTAACTCACTAGAAAGGCATCCATGTGTGATGGATGCCACAAATGTGTGATCCGGCACAAAGGTCGAAAAAATGGTAGCACAAACGTGTGATCCGGTTCGAACGTTCAAAAATGTTCTACAAAATAACTAAATGAGAACCGAATCTAAATTGAAAAACAATGACTATTCATAAGTGATTTATTTTAAATCTAGACGTCAAATATTTGTCAGTGCGGGCGTCGTCGTTCCTAACAGATATATCATACTAAACTCTATCAAACAGTCGCAAATCGGTGTTAAAAATATTGAACATCACAGTATGACGAAGAAACCTTCGAAAGTAAAAATGATGTAGCAAAACAATCCAGTTATGCCAAGAAAAGTATTAAATAGCGACCGGAACAATATTTTTAAGGACTAAGATGTAATTAATTTAAGGATGTGTAAGGATGTGTTACACGTGAAACTACACGAGTATAAGGTAATCTCCACTAACTCGTTGGTACAACGAATCGTTAATCACCCACTAATGGTGCATTTTTAGGGCGACATTTCAGTA
This sequence comes from Cosmopolites sordidus, assembly GCA_031761425.1. NCBI lineage: Eukaryota > Metazoa > Arthropoda > Insecta > Coleoptera > Curculionidae > Cosmopolites > Cosmopolites sordidus. The sequence continues at coordinate 84,817 of JARFXV010000460.1, read as the reverse complement.
CGGGGTCATGGAAATTTGCAATAATTTAAATTATTGAAAAAACTCGATATGGAAGAAGGAGGAAGGTTAGGAAAAACAGACTGTTTTCCTAACCTAACCCAAGCAGACAGATACAGGACCTGTAAAGAAGTAAAATGACACTCGAATGTTCGTCGTAATTGCCCAATATAATTATTGAGTAAAGAAACTACACCGAGTATAAGCCGTATATACACCGTCACCTTTATCCATAACATATATAGGAGATTTGAGACAATTATCGACGTCGGTAATAATTGGAGACATTATTAATAAAAATGCATTTTTATTATGACCAAATATAATGTTCTGGGTCATTAAAAACAAATATTGTTTTTACAAATTAACGCAATTTTAGTGATTAGTAAGAAATAGTACTAATATATTTTGCCAAATTAAATATTATTAATTGATGTTTAACTGAACCAATCAGAACATAAAAGAATCGGAAATAAGAAATTAGGAAGACCAAATAGTCGAAAGTAGAATTGTGATACAGAATATCCTTCATTCTAAATTATAGTTATGTGAAATAATAGATGGTAAATATCTGGAAAGCCAGATATATGTGTATTCCACTTATAATTGGTTTAGTTTAAATCTGAGGATCGATTGCTTAAACTCGACTACCATATTTTTCAAATCGTATTATGAAATGCAATGTTTCCCATTACAGTTACAGCCTAGAGCTTTATAGTCATTTTAGATGCACTGGATCGGAACCTGTCGGAAAACTATAAAGTAAGCTTTATGTCTTGTTCGAGACATAGCTATCATACAATGTTAAATTAAGCGAAAGTTGCAAGCGCATAGACGGAGGGTCCTTGATATTCAGGATATGCGCCCGACAACAGCGTCAGATTTTTAATTAAAAAGCTATTAACTTTTCAACTCTTTGTTTTTGGTGTTTTATTATTCCCACAGCGTAAATCAAATTAATAAAACTTAGTTCACCGTTCTAATTTGCATGAAAATACGTAAATATACCTTTTTACAAATACGCATATACTTCAACAGCAAAATAACTAAAAATCTGCATAATTTTCAATTTAAAGTTATACGTTCAAATTCAGAATTAACATTGTAAAATTTAACAGAATTCATAAATTAACAGAATGCATATGTAGAATTTGCAAACAAGATAAAGTCTAATAAGGTTTCCGTGCACAGATAATTCATAAAAAATTCATATCAAAATCTAATAAAGCTTGCTTTAAATCAATAGATCATCATTAGCAACTAAAGCAAGTTGAAAAGATGAGAGGATATGATTAGATCTGACAAAAAAAGAAACCAAAAGTAAATATAATGGCGGTTAATTCAATTCGTCATGACGGAATGTCCATTAGGTTGACAAATATCGTCTGATTCAAAAAACATCTTCTCTCGGTCGCCATTCCATAATATCTATTGCATCGATTATTCCAGTTCTTTGTCAGCTTTGTTCGTTTGCTTTTCGGTATTTTAATGTGATATCCAGCATAGACGGTTGTATTACTCTTGGTGCAACTGTCAATCCGTTTCTTAATGTCAACGTTAAAGCATATAAACCATAACTTGAACCGGTAACTGCGCTTGAGACATACGAAGATTTCTGATTTAAAAATATTTTTAAGCTTACCTACTTTTGTTCATTAAGTCAGTACAAGTAAGTAATACGTACATACAAGTCAGTACAAGTAAGTACAAGTAAGAGTACAATAAGTACAAGTAAGAGTACAGTAAGTACAAGATCGGACGAAAAATGAACCAGACCAAGTGGAACCAAATGTCGCCCACTTAAAATAATTACAATGCGGAATTCGAGGTTTGGAACTAATGTCAACCGATAGATTAAGTCCACATAATACAATAAGCATATAAATGCAATTCCACGAGTACTAAATTACAATTAAAATCCACTCTACAATGGTTGTTCCAAATAAAAGAACTCGAATCATTTTGCTTGATGAGGAGAAATGGAAGATCAGATTAGCCATACATGGGACAATGATCATATGACGCGATATTTGAGAAATTCTGTAGCAACCATGCAAATCTACAAAATATTAACGGTCTTTTATGTCCGTTGACCATGAAGCGTATACAGTGAAGTGTGCAAAAAGAGACGCACTGACTGACGAAGAGTATAAGGTCAGAAACTAATCTCAGGGGATACTACTGATACCCGCATGCCCATGGTATGGATAAAAAGCAAAGGTATGGATAAAAAGCGTCGGAGAGCCTAAATGCATCTCGCAAGTAAGATGTATACTATATATTTAAGATAGATATATATTTTTAAGATAGAACACTAATACTTCTACTAATAAAAATACTGTTCTTGACACTCTATTGATATCTTTGAATCATTCAAAAGCTGATATTAACACTGACACTAAAAAAATGATTTCTGGATGGAATGTATTACCGGGGACTGTCGATAACTTCGTCACAATAATAATTAATAGAGTAAAATTATTGAACCAAAAATTACAGTATTTAAATATTATTCAAATTATAATAGAAATGATTTAAAAAATAAATATTACAAAACTAAAAAAAACATAGTATGCCCTTGTTGGAATTAATAGAGTTTATATATCACACTATTCTTAGTGAATCTAGTATATTCTTCAGTGAATATCACACTATTCTTAGGTTATGTCAACCTTTTTCCGTCCATTGCTCGAATTAAAAAAAATACATGAATTGATTATTCTACTAAAAATTGTTTGATTTCACACAGAGAAAAGCATATATCATATCTAATATTCAATTATACTGATGACTAACATAGACATGCTTGCCTAGACCATAGACCTCTACTTCGAAATTAATTTCTAAAGATTCAAATTATAGATTCCACAATAAGATAACTAGTTTAAAATTTGCGTCGAGAAGTTTCAAAAAGTGATTTGGTGTTTATTGGTAAATCTCTTCAAGTTTAGTGTTTCACATCGAAGGTTCCAATAGAAGAATTGAACATACATGGTGGTCAAACACTGATCAGCAGACGTAGAGCAACAAGGATCCTCCGTCTCCTGCAGAATGTTCATTGTACTGTAGGGGCGTATTGTATAGTTGTACTGTAGGGGCTGTGGTGTAGGGAGTATATGACGGGTCCCTTTATTATTCTTTCTAGATTTCTAATTATGTCTCTGAGTAGACAAGTATGAGCATTGAGTGATTAAATACTGGCATCTCACATAAAAAGGCTCCAAAACCATTTTTTCAGCAAGATGATGCGCGTCCTCTATAGCAAGGGTATCTAAGAAATCTTCAGAATCTATGTTTTACCTTGTCCACAAAGATCTCCAAATATTTTACCAATTAGTACATATAGAATATTATTAACAGGCGACGTTCTTTCGAATTTCGAATTTCCTTTAAATACTGGAAGCCCTAAGGGATTAGGTACAAATAGCCTGAAATCAAATACACAAGACCTAATAGAAGATCATTAGGTCAATGCCTACATGAATAATTAAATGTGTAATGAATTGAGGTGAACCAAAACATTATTATTACTGGCTAATCCACTGGCTAAATGTCTGAACTTTTGATCATATAGAGTAGGCAAAAAATTTTTAATACCACGATTTTTAGGGATTTATCACAAATCATGGCGAACTTAACCTTTTTTTTTTAATTTATAAATATAACAGGAACATACAGGATATGAAAACAAAGTTGTTTCAATTAATATCAATCTTGTATATGGACACTTGGCATAGAGTCTGCTTCAATGAAAACACAGACACTGTGAGGAGTAATGCGGCCAACTGTACTTACTAATCATATCAATCCTTTCATTTTACAATCAGATTTTAGTTTAACAAGTGATTTTAATTTATGTTGGAAAGGGCCACGAAGCGAAAAGAGATTCCTGTGAAAGTGAGGGAAAATAGTGGCATTGTACCATGCCAGAAAGAGTTATACAAAAATTGGAAGACAACTTAATTCATTTTCTACAATAGGGCATATTGTATTAAAACAAATGACGGGAGCAGTTGAAAACAAACCCGATTCGATCATCCTCGAGTCCTCAATGTATTAGGCAATGGAAATTTTTCAAAGACAACTTAAAAAACCTACACAGAGCGCCCAACAGCTTGCTAATGATTTTGGGACATGCTCGTGGAAAGCAGGTCACATCTCAGATCTCAGATAATAGGAATGTTCTCCCCGATAAAGGTGATCAAAGTAGGCGACCTGTAAAGAATCCCTTCCGGAAATTAATAAACGAAAATGACTAGAGCTCGCACAATAATACAGACAATCTCTAGATTTCTGGTAGCAAATTAATTTTTTACAACAAAAGCAAATTTAATGTTTAAGCCAACCAGCATTTAGCATTAATAGCAGAGGAAGATTACTATGCTTAATACAGAGAACACACTAAATGCAGTGAAGCATGGTGATGGTAATGTGATGGTTTTAGGGTGATGTCTTAGAATAGGGTACAAAATCTTTACATTATAAATGGTAACATGACAGTCCTATCCTAGGTGGAAGTTTTAATCTGCAAGACAGTGCTATGTAATTAGGGCTAGACGGTACTTTCAATTTCCAACTGGATAACATAACCAAAGAGTGGCTGCTGTATAATGTACCTAGAAGGTTGCTCACACCACCCCAGTCACTGGACCTTAATCCCATAGAAAATGTATAGCACATTATAGACTGAAAAATCCGTGAAGTCACAATTAAGAACACTTGGGGTGTAAGGGTATATGCAATGAGCAACTAAATAAAATAATTTTTGACGCATTACAAAATATAGTGGTATAGTAGAATCAATGCCTAGACGTTAGGAGCTAACAGTTTGACAGTAACAGTTAACAGTGAGGAAATAACAGTTTTCAAGGTGTCATTTCTTATTAAATTTGCATTTTTTTTTTAATTTTAGCCATAATTTGATAAATTGTGATAAATCTGTATATTGTGATAAATCCATAAAAATTAGGATGTACAATTTTTTTACTTATTATACTGTAATTGTTTTTGACCTTTATACCAAAAATGAATAAAATGTAATCACTAATTCTGTTAGTCAGAATAAATAAGTTATTCAATATAATTCAATATTACTTAGACCAACCACTACATAAATGTCAAAGCAAAAATATATGCAACAGAGTCAAAAAACAATTGTTATCAAAATTTGTGGAAGAAAGAGGTCATAATGGGTAATAATGAAAGTATATCAACAAAGTATATATGTAATTTTGTATTTTAAGACATGTATGTCTTTTATTTAAAAAAATATGCTTCACACTGATAAGTCTCAAGGCAAGACTGAAAAACATTTGAATCACCCTTTGTCATTACTTGACTAAAGTTAAACTAATAGAGTATTGAACTCATAAACATAAAAAAAAACATACCCTTTGTAAAACCAAGCCAATAAATTGAAATCCACACAACAATATTATAAGACCAGATCTGGTATTTTCGATTAATGAAACACTTAAAATCATGGTTTTTTTCAAAACAAATGGTTTTGAAAAGTTCATATAAGAACATAGAACACATAAAGTGAAAAATAGAACTTACTGCAACCATATCTTCAATAGCAGAAGCACTTCTTGATCCCAACATTACCATACCCATAGCTATACCAGCAGCTTCACCAGTGTTAGCATCATCCTGATACAAATGGAATTTCAACTGCTCATAAACATCTTGTCGGTGAGTACCCATGGCAGCCAAACCTAAACCAAGGCATCCTCCATGCCTGACCATCTAAAAAAAGTAAAAATTGTCTTTACTGAAATAATCACTTAGTTTTCAAAAAATGTCTTGCCTCATTCTGAGCATCCTTCAACTGAGCCAAAAGATAGTCAATTATGTTAGCTCCATGGTTGGCATGTATTAAGCCCAAAGCATATAAACCGCCACCTTCTGAGTATCCAGAACTGGGCCCTACTTCTTTTGGCAAGTAACTTTGCATAAGGATTAATGCTTCATTTTCATGACCTCTATGAATAACCCCCAGTGAAGCTGTTGCAGTAAGCTTGGCCCAATTTATTGCACGAGCTAACCACTCTAAGTTATCTCTGGAAAATCATGAACAAAACATCATAAATATTTAGATCAACCTAATCAAATATTGATATATATACCTCAAAAATTGATCGCTGGTAGTTCCACTGTGCATAAAAGCATTTGCAATAACTGTAGCAGTGTGACAAATGCTAACCCTCACAGTTTCTTTGGTTTGTTTTAGAATAAGGAGGTCAGCATGATTTGATCGGATCAAGAATTGTAAATGAAGTTCTATAGAAACTTCTCCAGACAAAATTGTGTGTAATTTTTCTATTCTCTGTTGGTGTTCTTTATCACTATCACTCTAAAAAATGTAAAATATTAATAATATGACAACAAAAACTATGACCAAACTCAAACTTACCAAACTATCTAAAGTTTTTTCAGCAATCTCGGGTTTAGATTCAGTTGAACTTTCTATATTTTCAGTAGAGGAATCATCAGCTTTTGGTTGTTTAACTTCAAGTAAACTGGGAATGGGTGCTGTTAACCTCAAAGCAGCCATAACTCTTTCCAAGAATTGTTGAGTAGCTGATTCATATAAATCAAAGGCAATCTGATAAGCCATCAACTGACTTTCCTCTTCTCCTTGTACCAATTTATCTAAGATCTCTGCTACAGATAGAGGATCCTCAAGAAAAATTAAACATTGACACATATTCACATAATCAGCTGTAGCTAAACCACGATACAAACCAACCAATGACCTAAGAACTTTATTTCGGAAACCGCGGTTTTGAATCAAGCTCATAGCTACCTACAGAAAAAAAACATATTGACATCAACTTATGAGATTCTAAAATTATCTGCAACAAACCTGAAAAGCATAGCTGAGCATACTAATAATATCATCAGACTGAGTGATAGATGATTCAAAAATATCCATTCTTCTAGTTTCCAAAGCTAGACCCATGGCTTGGCGATATTGCCCATCATCAAGACATCTCTGAAACATTTTATTGACAATTGCTTCCAGTCTAGGATCAATTGGTTTAGCATCTGACACTTTATCAGCCAATGCAATTCGCTGCTGAGTATAGTAATCAATACATTTGGCTAAAAAAGGGATAATATATAATTTACAAATTATCATAAACAAATAGTGAACACTGAATATCTGGGGATTTAACTTACATAGTGTGGTTTCAACATATTCCGTTCTAGCATTAACATCAAATAAATCTCCAGCACCAAGGGCATAAGTTAAAGAATCTTCAAAAGCTCCTAAATGATAATACACCTTACTAGCAACCAGGGCTGCCAGCTGATGTTGTTGGAAAAGTTTATTCTCATGCAATATTTCACTGAAAAGCAATGAGTAATGAAACAATATATATTAAAATATTAAATACATATAATGAAATATTTGACAATTAAAAAAAAAAGAAAAATGGGTGATATAGATCAACAGATTAATTCTGATATAATTTTAATTGTCTCTAGATCTCAAACTTATAATCTCTAACAGATTTTTGCTATTATTATTATGAAAATTGTTTTAATAATGTATAATATAGTTCCAAATTAATAAGTATATAAAGATATTTTTTCATGAATGGTTTATGAAAAATACCAGAAACAATCCCAGTAATGACATTTTACAATATTAAGTTTTCAAATATTACAAATTTAAATAAAAAATATATTTAACAAAATATTCAAATTAAAGGTAACTTCCTTTTATGTAACAACAATTGAGACTATATAGATGATGGATATGTTTCTATGATATACCCGTTATTAGAAAATATATTTAAGTAAATCTAATAGCGATAGATTTGAACGCAACTATAATTATAATGATTTATTACCTCAAACAATATAAGACACATACAACTGCCATACTCACATTTTTTCAATAGCTTCCGAAATTTCCGGCCAAAATTCATCCACGATATTGTCTAATTTTTTTAATGCAAAGACCTTCAGCTCAGGTCGTGGTTCCTCCAAAAGAGAGATTATACCGGCTGAAAAATTATAAATCATTCTGTATTGTAAGGTTATGTTTGCATAAATGGTTAAAAAAATAATAATAAACACTAAAAACTAAATATCAATCTAAATTCCTATGCCTATTATTGTTATAGAGCATTGCATACTGCTGTTATTAAAAATTAACTCAAACAAAAAATGATATAAAAATGACTTGCACCTTGAAAGTTGTTAAACAAAAGATTAGCTTTATTTTAATATTTTATATATAACGAGTATATACTCCTTTTATTTTAACAATTATAACTTACCAGCAGACGTGATATTCATATTGTAGAAGTTGTTTTCAATATTTCAAAACAGCGTTAAACGACTTAATACAACTTTTAACTTTTGAAGAATCATACAATTTGACAGCAGGTTAATGATCATGAAGTAAGCAACGAAAGATACCAGAGTAAATTAAAATGTAAAGCTGTGGCAACTTTTAAAAAATATATGATATTCCAGCCGAAGAAATTGCTTTGATTATTTCTAATAGATGGCGCAAGAGTTTTCCAAAAAAAAGAAAAAAAAACCTCTAAGAATTGTTGAAGTGAATGGATTGAATTGCACAAAAGTATAAGAGTTCGGTTATTTATAGGTGGGAGTTAAAGTTATTTCTTTTAGAAGATCTAAATGTATATTTTGCTGTTCAACTTTTTTCCTTAATAACAAGGATTCTTCGTACTTAGTAGCTACATATATTTTATAAAATCTCCCATAACTTAATCAGGACTCTGTGACGGCCATTCTAACACCAGTACTCCATTGTTTCTGAACTAGCACATTACTGATTACATTGGGATTCATCTGACCGTATGACTGTCCCACTCAACAATAGGCCAGATGTCAAACATTTAGGTCAAAAAACTACATTTTATATGCGGTTTTGATAAATGAGGCTTATGTTCTATTTTATGTCCGGATAAATCGTGTATAGAGAAACGCTGTGAAAGTCTTCCTAACTAATTATATTACCTTTTGGACCAAGTTTTTTTTATACCTGTTAAAAAGCCATCTAGTTTCATTATAAGATCTTATAGTCATATAGTACAGCATCGCGAACACATAATTTTTTTGTGTTACTGCGGTGAATAGTATTTGCATACAATTGTTATTCAAATATTATTCAGGTATTCTTGACCTGATTTTTACAAAAACAGTCTTCTAAAAAATGTCCTTGAAATGTCGATAGTACTATCGTCGTGTTTATACATATAAACATAGATGTTTTTCCAAAATTTGTCTTAATAAGAATATCAGTAAAAGAAGTTGGCAACTACCGAAATAAACATAAAATGCTCTTTCAATAAAATTAATAGTAAAGGGCTCTTTAAAAAGACCAATTAAGCAATATGTTTTTTGTAGTATAAAGGTATTAATGAATATCAGCCCATAACCCGATATAAGCCCTTAATTAATGTAGTATAATACTATACAGGGTGTTTGGTGCATCGTTTGCCAAATTAAAATGGCCGATAGGAGGCATTATTGGGCCCACAGGTTATTTTTTTTATATTAATTATTTAATTCTTTATTTGAAAAATTCCAAAAGTCAGCATTGAAACTTGAATTAAAAAAAATGTTTTTAGTATCGCCTCCAAATATTTTTTTTAATTTTAATGTTTAATGTTGTAGGGTTCTATGAAAATCAAGATCACATGCAAGAGACATCTACTTTTTTGGAAGAAGTAAAAATAAATTTAAAGCTCGATTTTGAATTGCATATTAAAAAAAAACTAAAAGCGATCATGGTCTTCGAATTATATAAAAAAATCTCCGGTTTATCCTCTTTCTAATGATATACACTCATGCCATAAAAACGTTTTACTAACTTCACTAATTTGCTAACTTTGTATATCGGGGTGAATAAGGCTAAAACGATTTTATGGCATGAATGATTAAAAAATCTATTAAAAAGAGGATAAATCAGAGATTTTTTAAAAGAATTCAAAGAATATGATACCTTTTAGTTTTTTTTTTATATGCAATTTAAAATTGAGCTTTAAATTTGTTTTTACATCTTCCATATACTTTGCGAGTTCATAAAAAAAACTAGATGTCGCTTGCATGTAATTTATATTTTAATAGAACCCTACAATATTAACATAAAAAAAAAATTTGGAGGATATACCAATAACTTTTTTCTAAATTCAAGTTTCAATGCTGACTTTTGGAATTTTTCAAAAAAAGATTTAAAAATTAACATAAAAAAATCTGTGGGTCCAATAATGCTTTACGGAGGCTGAGGAGATAGCAAAAGACCCCTCCTATCGGCCATTTTAATTTGGCAAACGATGCACCAAACACCCTGTATAAAGAGAGATACGATAACATATCCAAGCGAAATAACAGTTGAGATAGGAAGGTACTATACAAAACTGTTAAAAGCAGAAAAGAACTATATGATCATCAACTTAAAGAAAATAATACCTTAAAGAAATGAAGATAGGGAAAACACCACCTGGCCCTGGTGATGTTTTGTCTAAAATGCTACAGGAGGGGTGGCACTGCTCTGTTAAAAGAACTTGCAACACTGTACAATAAATGCTTGAGACAAGGCTGTGCAAAAAAGCATGGCTTCATAAAGAAGTTATCCTAACACACAAGAAAGGACACATCAGCCCTAGAGGTCACTAAGCTTATTATCCTAGATGTATTGGTTTTTCACAGGAATAATATAACACATATAATCATACAAAAGAAGGACTTTAACCAACCACCCGAACAGGCCTGTAGTACACGCGACCATATACAGCTTGTGAGAATACTAACAGAAAAATGCAACAATATCCAATTCCATATGGATTTCCATTGCAAATCCATTGAAAACTTTGAATTCTGTGAGATCTGGCGAATATATATATATATATATATATATATATATATATATATATATATATATATATATATATATATATATATATATATATATATATATATATATATATATATATATATATATATATATATCCCTTTGTGGATCAGACCTTGACGTGGTAAAGGGGTTTGAGTAGGGCAATGAAGCGTTGAGCTATGCCGTCTGGAGTCTATGCTCCTGGGAGGGTCACCCCTGGCGGACGGGTCAAGGCGGAGGCCTCAGACTAACATGATCCAAAATCTGCCAACCCGCATTGGACCAGCGTGGTAGATTACGGTCCATACCTTCAACATGGTATTTCAGTATGTTGAAATATGACAGTACAACCTCAAACACGGCCCTCATTCCCCGGAGGCCAAGGGGCAACTACCTACGGCAGCGGGAAGACCTGCCCCAAGGCAGAGGGTGCTAAGAATCACCGGGTTAGATCAGGCTGCCATTGGACTTTTGACATTGCAACGTTAAATATACGGACTATGAAAACAGAGGCCCGATTGCAAGAACTGTTAATCGAACTTGACAACATACATTGGGATATTATTGGGCTCTGTGAAACACGAAGGAAGGGTGAAGAGTTAATCAAACTGGAACCAACTGGACACGTACTCTACACTCGAGGTACGGAAAATGGCCGATGTGGCGGAATAGGATTCCTCATCAATCGAAAGCTGAAGGGCAGGGTGGTAAAATTTGAAAGTACATCCGACCGATTAGCCCAATGCGTCATTCAGCTGAATAAAAAGTTTAGGTTTCAAATCGTCCAAGCTTATGCACCAACTATAAGCCATAAAGATGAGGAAATTGAGGAATTTTATGATGATGTGGCCCAGCTTTTATACAAGGAGAAATGTAGGTACAAAATCCTGATGGGTGATTTTAATGCCAGAATTGGAACAACAAGAACAGACGAAAATGCAACTGGCCCATATGGAACTGGTGAGCGAAACAATAGAGGTAACAGATTAGTTGATTTTGCTGAAGGACAAGAACTGTATATTATGAATTCATTCTATAAGAAAAATATCAGCAGAAAATGGACATGGAAAAGTCCATCTGGGCTCACAAGCGAAATTGACTACATCATGACCAACGATAAAACAATATTTACCAATTGTACTGTCCATAACAATTTTAATGTTGGAAGAGACCACCGAATTGTACGAGCAAGGGTTCGGATTGACTGTCGAAAAGAGCGCGAAAAAATGGTAAGATCAAAGAAGGGCAAGGTGGATTCTGGAAAACTGCTGGAGAGAGGAAGCGATTTTGAGATTGCTTTGTCAAACCGGTTTGCTGCGTTACAAGATCCAGAGGAGGTGGAAATATCAGTTCAATATGAAGAAATCGCCAACAATATACTTCAAACGGCTGCTTCAATAGCACCAGAGGAAAAATGTCTCAAACAAACAAAAATCTCCAGTGAGACTATTGATTTAATGAAGAAACGGCGAGCAATGAGAAATGCAGGTAGTCCTTTTGGCAGGGTCGAGTACACTGAGCTCTGCAAAACTATAAGAAAACGTATCAGAGAGGACACGCGCCGATTCAATATGCAGCTAGTGCAAAAAACCCTGGAAGAAAACAAAGGAATTAGCAAAGCTAAACAGAAGCTGAGAAACAAAAGAACGCAAATATATGCTTTAAAGCGTGAGGATGGCACAGTGTGCAGGACGCGTACCCAAATGTTAGAGATTGTCAGAAGGTTTTATTCCCAGTTATATGAAGATCAGAGCCAGTCAGGGACAGCAATACCCACGGAAGAACAATATATAATACCAGATATCCTAGTGGAGGAAGTAACAAATGCTATAGAATTGATGAAGAACGGCAAGGCTCCAGGAAAGGATAGTGTAACTGTCGAAATGCTAATAGCTGGTGGTCGGACGTTATATAAAACACTGGCAAAATTATACTCAAAATGCCTCAAAGAACAAAAAGTACCTGACTTATGGAAAAATGCAGAAGTGATCCTTTTACATAAAAAAGGAGCACAGGAAGATTTAAAGAACTACCGTCCAATAAGCCTCCTATCAGTGATGTACAAAGTTTTCACTAAGATAATTTCTAAAAGAATATTAAAAAAACTGAATGACGCACAACCAAGAGAACAAGCAGGATTCAGAAGTGGATTCAGTACAATGGATCACATCCAGGTTGTACAGCAGGTCATAGAAAGGCACAACGAATACACCATGCCACTGTGCTTGGCTTTTATCGACTACGAAAAAGCATTTGATTCCATCTCAAAGCATGCGATAATGGATGCACTGCTTAGCCAAGGTGTAGAGAGAGCCTATGTAAACCTATTAGAATCGATATATGATGGAGCTACAGCCACAATTCACCTTGATGATCTTGAAGTGGGAATTAATATAGAACGAGGTGTACGGCAGGGTGACGCAATATCGCCTATTCTTTTCTCGGCTGGCCTTGAAGAAGGATTCCGTAAACTGGATTGGGAACAGGATGGGGTAAAGATCAATGGTGCAAACTTAAACCATCTTAGATTTTCAGATGATATTATTCTCATTTCACAAGACCCAGAGGAGCTGCAAAGACGCATACAAGAACTGCAAAGGGCTGGCGAACCATTTGGCTTGAAAATAAACCTGAAAAAGAGTCAGGTTATGTTCAATAACTTCGCTCAGGGCAGAAGAATTTCAGTTTTAGGAAGGGATTTAGAGATTGTGGACAGCTTTGTATATCTTGGGCAGAGGATTTCCATGGAGGGGAATACCGCCCGGGAGGTGGAACGGCGTGTTAAATGTGGCTGGCAGGCATTCGGTAGGCTCAACATAGTGTTTAAGAGCAGACTCCCACTTTGCCTGAAAAGAAAAGTATTCGATCAGTGCGTTCTACCCGTTATGACATACGGAAGTGAAACGTCCGCGAAGACCGAAAGCACAAGGGACTTCAAAAATGAATGTTCTATACCCAAATAAGTCGGATTCCATTCTCCGAGTCGAGCTGCAAGGAGACATCATCTCACCAAAACTTTTAGAAAGGCACAAGGAATACACCATGCCACTGTACTTGGCTCTTATCGACTACGAAAAAGCATTTGACTTAATCTCAAAGCAGGCCATAATGGATGCATTGCTTAACCAGGGGGTAAACAAAGCACATATAAACCTATTAGGATCGATATATGATGGAGCTACAGCGACAATTCAGCTTGATGATCTTTGAAGTGGGAATTAATGTTGAGCGAAGTATACGGCAGGGTGAAGCAATATCGCCTATTCTTTTCCCAGCTTGCCTTGAAGAAGTTTTCCGTAATTTGAATTGAGAATAGGATGATGTAAAAATTAATGGTGCAAACTTAAACCATCTTAGATTTGCAGATGATATCCTTCTCATTTCACAAGACCCAAAGATGCTGCAAAGACGCATACAAGAGATGCAAAGGACTGGCGAGCCATTTGGCTTAAAAATTACCTAGAAAAATAGTCAGATTATGTTCAATAAATTCACTTAGAACAGAAATATTTCAGTTTTGGGATTTGAAGATCGTGGACCATTTTATATATTTTGGGCAGAGGATTTCAATGGAAGGGAATACCGTCCGGAAGGTGCAACGGCGTGTTAAGTATGGCTGACAGGCTCAACATAGTGTTCAAGAGCAAACTTCCACTTTGCCTGAAAAATCTTTGATCAGTGTGCCATGCCCGTTATGACATACCGAAGTAAAACCTGGACACTCACATCGCAATCAATTCATTCGGGTAGCACAGAGCGGAATGGAAAGATGTATGCTTGGTATTACAAGACGAGGCAGAAAGCTCTGCACGTGGATCATAGAACAAACGAAAGTGTGTGACATCATTGGAAAAGTAAAGCAATTGAAATGGAGATGGGCAAGCTATATAGCGAGGCGATGGGATGATAGGTGGACCAAGGAAATCCTGGAGTGGGAACCGCTTGATCGCAAACGTCCGCGAAGACCGAAAGCACAAGGGACTTCAAAAATGAATGTTCTATACCCAAATAAGTCGGATTCCATTCTCCGAGTCGAGCTGCAAGGAGACATCATCTCACCAAAACTTTTCAACGGCGCCGTCTCGTCTAATAATGGAAAATATCAAGAAAGTATCAAGAGGTCCAAGAAATGACACAATTTAAATTAAGACTCATTCAGGACTGGTGAGAACTGACATCATAAATAATACAAAAAACAGAAACACAGCCATCAAAATAATCAAGACTTAGAGGTAGTTGATGAATATAAAAGTCTATCTACAACTGAGTCACCACTAAACCTGGGTCAACTAGAGGCCCCTAAAAATTCTCGAAAAATCCCTCCCGAGGTCAATCTAAATAAAAATAAAAGTAGGAGCCAAAAAGACTAATTTGAAAGCCAGCCTGATAAAGTCGAACTAGTCACTACTTAAATCGACAAGTCAAATAAAATTGTACCAAGAATAAACCTGTCCTGGGTTGCTTTTCAAAAGCTTAGCCATATACTTAGATCAGAAATACCGAACACCCTGAAATTAAGCTACACAACCAATACATTCTACTGCAGCCAAGATTTGTCTAACAAATAAAATTATGCCAAATCACACAGGGTTCATGAAAGATGAATGATATTAAGCTGAAAGATGGCAAGAACTTGTAGATAAAACAAAAAACTAAGGTAGGAAACAGAGTTGGCCAAAGGCTTTTTAAATCTACAAACTTATGTAAACAGCACTGTATATAATATTCGCAAATATATTTTAGTATGTGATTTCTGTGTTATGAAATGATTTCTATAAACTGCCCACATACATTCTAATATTCAAAATGCATCCATAATGACTACTGTACATGAATTTTATATGACAATGGCTTAATTAACATAAGTTTAAGCTTGGAAGAGGGAATAAATAAAACAACTGTTTACTTTTTTTTTTAGCCATTTGATACAAGAAACCTAATATCAAATGGGGTTTTATATTTTTATTAGTAAATGGAATATACATCTTTTAATATCCAAACAGTGAAAATCAGCTGATGTAAATGTCCTGGAAAAGAAAAAAAAACATTATTTATAGCACTAAGGAAATGCCAAATGAAACTACAGAAAAGATAAGATATATAATATAATAATTGTTCAAAATAATTATTCTTATATATAATATAATAATATATAATTGTTCTGTGATCTTAGACCGCACAAGTTATCAAAAAGAACTTGACGGGTGGAGTCACAATACATTTTACCCTAAAGCTTTCTATATTCTGCATTATATATAAAACTGCAAAATAATTTTAAAAGACATAGGGTGACAGGAAATATATCCAACAATATCATTTCCTAATAATAATGAACAATTTTGAATGACTTAGGATGTGCTTTTAAAAATCAAATTGGTTTCCAGAATTATACACAGTAAATAGCCATATTGTTACCTATAAAGTATTATTTCACAGCTTATTGAAAAACATAAAGATGTTAAATAAGACAAGGACATATTAAAATTTTGTTTACTAGGAGTATTATAAATTATAGTATATATATACACATATACATATACATATATATATATATATAAATATATATATATATATATATATATATATATATATATATATATATATATATATATATATATATATATATATATATATACATATATATATATATACATATATATATATATACATATATATATATATACATATATATATACATATATATATACATATATATATATATATATATATATATATATATATATATATATATATATATATATATATATATATATATATATACATATATATATATATACATATATACATATATACATATATACATATATACATATATACATATATACATATATATATATATACATATATATATATACATATATATATATATATATATATATATATATATATATATATATATATATATATATATATATATATATATATATATATATATATATATATATATATATATATTTATATATATATGCATTAAAATTTCTATTATAAATCATTAAAATTTGGATCTTTTATACATATTAATAAGTGTAAGTCAAGAATTTTGCTTCTCTTATATAAAACATGGGGGCAGCCACATGGTAGAACATAACCCTCACAACATGATAAAAAAGAAAAATCATTATATCTGCAATATGTATATACCTTTGATTATTTTGTAAATATATTTATCAAAACCAATAGTTAGTAAGTAGTTAGAAATACAAGAAAATTATTCTCATAGTAATAACAACAGTATCTAAAAATTAGGTGATATAGCCACGTATTTTTGTGCCAAGATATCAATATTCACGTTTTTAAACTACTAGACAATGTTTTTCCAAGCAAGGAATACTGTGATGATTTCAATAAAGGAATAATAGATTAGTTCGATTCAAACACTTACCATTAAATGGGATTTACTTAGATCTCGCACGCATCTTCCTACGCTTACGTTTTAGCCTTCGCATACGCTTCTTACGCCACTAAAACATAAATTTACCTCCAATTAATAAAATTATCAACAAAAATTGGTGCTATTCCAGAAATCACATATTACTGAGCAATATTAAATAAAACAAAAAGAAGTTAATATTAATATTTACACAAAAAGGATATAAAAATACTATTTATTAAAACATTACAAATTAAAAGAATATAATAATATAGGTTAACTTTTTTATAACTCACGTTCCATTTTAGAATAATTTCCAAAATCACAAAAATATTTATTAAACTTACCTTAGCTCTCATTTCTTAATATATTTAAGCTCCCTAAGGCGGAAAATTAAGTTGATTACTGAAATATCTAGTGAATTCCAACTGTTCTGTTCAGATGACAAATCTAAAAGGAAGAAAATTATCAACGCGATCCAAAGGCTGTCAACTTTATGGAATTGGTACATAAAATTGTAACCAGAGGTCACTTGGAACTTCCCGTTAATAACAGTTAACAATAATAATATAACAATTAACAACAATATATTTTTAATAGGTATTGAAGGTAAATGTATACTCAGAATCATTTTGTCATGTTTGTTTAAAGATATGCTAATGTCAGTGGCATTATTAAAATTGGAAAACTATCTGAATAGTTACTGCACTGATTTTTTCGAATTAAAATACCATCAGTAAAATATGGCGGGAAAATGTGCTGCGTTGCCAAATTGAACAATTTAGAGTAATATTAATATTCAAATATATATTGTTAAGTTGTTCGTTTATCTTACGGTTCTCTGTTTTACTAAATATTTCAAATATATATTGTATTCTAATATCCAGAAAAATCAGATAGAATTATAAGAATATTTTTCCATTTATAATTAAATCAATTTGTTTTATTGATAAATGAACAGTGGATCTGTCAGATCATCACACGAATTATTTTGATGTTTAAATTAAGGTTATATTTTTATTAATTGAAGTGGTATATGTATTTTATGTAGTTATTTTGTGATGTTTGAAGTTATAGTTTTTTATTTTTATTCTTTGTAGCTGATCTAAATAAGTCAATATAAGTAATTTTATTAAAATGACGAGAGTGACAAGGTCTTCAAAGAGAAGGGTGGAAAATGAACTTGCTAATTCGGATTTTAAGTGTGATCAGTATAACGTAACTACTGCAGTTATTAAAGATTTAAATGGTGATACAGGAGTTCAGCATATTGCCCAAAAGTCAAATAAATCCCAACGAGCTCCAAGATGTTTAAAGACTAAATCCACATCTTCAGACATACAAGTCTTAAGCCCAGTTACCCCACCAAAACAGAAAAAGAATAATGAATCTGATAACTCGGCCTATGTTTTAAAAGGTTGTGACACACCCAGTAGTTTATTAAAGAAACTGTCACTAAAAAGTCCCCTTAAAAAAGTAAAGAATTGCGCAATCAGAACATCATTATTTAATTCAACTCACAAGAAAAGTAATGAACAGGAGAATTGTGAAATACCAGAAACTAATCCAAGAAAGAGTATTGAAGCTGTTGAGAAACAAGAAGAAATTGAAGAAACAAAAGACTATAACCATTATCAAAATGCTAGAAAAGCATTACATAGCAACTTTCCTGCAGAATTACCTGGGCGGGAAGATGAGATTAAGGAACTTCGAGCTTTTATATTGGGTCATATAAGGGATCGTAGTTCAGGATCTATATATGTTAGTGGACCCCCAGGTACAGGAAAGACTGCTTCTTTAAACTCAATTTTAGAACACAATGATGTAAGTGAAGATAATTTGTTTTAGTTACTGGATACTTATAAAAATTTCTGATTGTAGATAGCCCCAAAGGTTCAAAAAATATATATAAATTGTACTGCAATTAAATCAGCTACAGCTGTTTACTCCAGACTGACAAAAGAACTACAATTGAAATCAAATGGAAAATCTGAAAAAGATAATCTGTTTGCAGTTGAAAAATATTTACAAAGGAAACACAAAATGCTGTAAGTATATGTATATATAAGTAACACTTCCTTTGTTTACTAATAACTATATTTTGACATTTCATAAATTTTTTTGAATGTGTTCTTTTTGTATATCCCCACCATCCTACTTGTGCTGTGCATTCCTCAAAGCTTTCTATGTTTAGTTCTATATAACTAACAGTTAACAACTTAAATATAGTTAAAAATATGAATTATAACTAACATAACTCCTTACCCTAATAAGGTATTTCATTTCCAATGCCTGTAACTTTTGTTTCTGTTGTTTAGAGGCCCATGTTGCAACCATAGTTATAAATTGGTCTGTATAGCCTTAAATAATTGATTTATTTTTGTTTGCTTTGTGATTTATTTTCTGTTCAAAAGTCCTTTACTTATGGCATAATAAATTTCAATTGTTTTTTCTGTTGTTAAGACATATTTCTGGTTTTCCCTTTTCTTCTGATATGACACCTGTATATTGGAACTTATTAACCTGTTCTATTTGGATTCCATCTATCTAAATCTGTATCTTTCTTTGTTCTTCTGTAACTGCTATCAGTTTAGTTTTTTCAGTATTCATCTTAGTTTCATATTTTTTCAAGATTCTATTCTATATTGTAAGTTTCTCTTGTAAATAGATTTCATCCCTTGACATGATCGATGAAGGCTAAATTCTATTATCATTCACAACTTTCATTATCATATTTTGACAAACACATCTAAACTATCTTAATATCATTTGTGTTTTAGTTTAGGAATATTTTAGTATAGGGCAATTTTCCAGTAGAAAAACTGAATAGGTTTATTATTTTCTTTTATTTCAGATTAATTGTATTAGATGAGATAGACCAATTGGAGACAAAAAATCATTCTATTTTATACACTGTATTTGAATGGCCCTCAAGAGCTAATTCTAGGATAATCTTGGTTGGTATCGCCAATGCTTTAGATCTGACTGACCGAACCTTGCCGAGATTACAGGCCCGTTGTGAATTAAAACCCAAATTATTACACTTCGCACCTTACACCAAGGAACAGATAATAACAATTTTTACATCTCGACTGGAATCGGCTGGTGTGCTAAATGTTTTTGCACCAGTTGCTCTGCAAATGCTTGCAAGTAAAGTTGCGTCAATTTCTGGTGATGTGCGAAGAGCCCTTGATATTGGACGAAGAGTAGTCGAGTTAATAGATCAAAATGATAAAGTTGACATTTTAAAATCAGTAGAGAATTTTACAAATGAACTATCCAATGAAACGACGAAGACTCTAGATGCTGCTAAGCCAAAATCTGTAAATTTAAAAGAGGTTGTTAGTATTTTGAATAATGTTTATGGCACAGCACAAAATCTTAATGACGACACTGAAGAAACATTCCCGTTACAACAGAAAATTGTGATTTGCTCCTTACTTCTTATGCTTAAAAAAGCTAAAAATAAAGATATTACAGTAGGTAAACTTCATGACGTTTACTCCAGAGTATGCAGGAAACAGAATTTAATGGCAGTGGATCAGGCAGAATTTTTTGGACTATGCTCTTTAATTGAAACAAGAGGAATTATTAAAGTATCGGGTAGAAAAGAACCCAGAATGCATAAAGTAAGTTTGGAGTGGAATGATACAGAAGTAGCAGAAACTCTTAAAGATAGACAATTGATGTCAGTGATTTTACAAGATGAAACATGTTTAGGCAAAATTTGATTGTTTTAAATTTTTTACTTTTCTGTACCAACTGTATGACTGATACAATTATATATTTATTTTTAATAAATTATATGTTCTATCATATTGTTTCATTGTATAATTATTGGTAAGTTAATCTTCTAAATGAATGAAATTAATCTTCTACATGCCCATAATAGGGTCGGAGTGGTAAGTTTTAACTTCATTTATAAGAAACAATTTAAATTTTATCAATAGTCAAAATACTAAAAATCTGAAAGGAAGGTTGGCATTATCTGCAATCCCGCGACTTGGAAGTCGAAATGTAGCATAACTTGATACTACATTCCAGCGTCGCTTGATCAACATAGCTACATTTCAACAGAAATAGTGTAAAACCCTTCAAGGAATCGCCCTTTAGTAGTAGTTCGAGGCTTCTGAGTGTTATACTATATTGGTCACTCACCAGTCTATAGACTTTTCGACAGACATAAGGTTAAGCTCGAACCAAAGGTTGATAGCCTGAGAAGGGTGCTGACCGTGGTTTGGAACCCAGGTTAAGCGTAGATGCAGTCGCTAAATAACCTCAGTTGTTAATGCGTCTCTAATTTAAAAACCACCTACAAGATGAATATAATTTACTATTGCCTTTGTCGGAATAAATTTGTCCGATCTCATCCCAAGTTACTTGCTATAATTTCACTTATAATTCAACTTAAAGTGAATAAGAATTCAACAAAATCGACTATATGACCTTAATTATTTGAAATGATGACATAAAATTAAGACTACATCGTTAAACATGATACTAAATTATGCTTAAAGTTGTAAAGGGATGTCCAATATGAGTCTCAGAACTTTAAAATGACGCACATTGATGAGTACAAGTCATAGTCAGGTAATTTTTATTTTATCTTAAAGAACAAATAATTGTATTAAGTTTTGAAAATAATGTCATTTAATTGCTCCCGTCGACTTCATCTGGGGGAATGCATTTTGGAAATCCAATTTTGGAATCCGATTGCCGATTTGGAAATCCGATTACTCTTTCATACATATCGCGTGATATATTTTCAAAGGTGGCCTGAATATTTCGTTTAAGGTCAAGAATTGTTCAAGATTTATTTCTGTAAATCTGAAATTTAACATAATCCAAGGACCTGAGATCACATGATTTTGGTGGTCAATTGATATTACCATTTCAAGAAATAACGCATCCAGGAAATATTTCTTGTAATAAATGTTGGGTTTGATGTGTGACAAGTCGCAGCGTGTTATTGAAAGAAAACATTGTTCATATCCATATTTATCAGTTCAAACCAAAGATATTCTGTTAACATATTTCTATAGTATTTACCATTAACAGTAACACGATTTTCATCAACGTCTTTACAAAAAATAAGGTTCTATGACTCCTGAGTTTAAAACCGCACCAGTTAGTGACTTTCTGAGGATGAAGAGGTAACTCCTGAATGAATCATTTGAGAATTTTCATCGACCCAAATCCTGCAGTAATGATGGTTCACAAACCCATTAAGCCAGAAATGGGGTCCATAGGAAAATATTTTTTTATAAAAAAAACTTTTTGGCATATTCACATCTTCATATTAAAGAGTGTCTATTGAAGAACTGTTTATCGTTATGAAAGAACTTAAATCGCCAGTATACTTTATGCTTAAAGTGTTACAACGTCTGCCATTGTATATTATATAACATCAGGTGCTAAAACAAGTTAAATATCAAATATTAATCAACAATCTTTGAATATTAATTTTCGGTAATATTAATCTAGATCCACATTTAGTACATTTAGATGTAAAGACATTAAGCCAGAAATGCGATCCATAGGAAAATATTTTTTTATATAAAAACTTTTTGGCATATTCACATGTTCATATTAAAGAGTGTCTATTGAAAAACTATTTATCGTTATGAAAGAACTTAAATCGCCAGTATACTTTATGCTTAAAGTGTTACAACGTCTGCCATTGTATATTACATAACATCAAGTGCATCATCAAAGTGCAACATCAAATATTAATAAACAATCTTTGAATATTAATTTTCGGTAATATTAATCTAGATCCACATTTAGTACATTTAGATGTAAAGAGATTTCGACAGCGTAAATTTATTCTGCATTTAATCTGAATTCCGTAATTTTTTATCATGGAATGATATTGTTAATATGCTATAGTTCAAACGTTGTTGAGATTAATAATACACGTTTATATTTGTTAGTCTTAGAGAAAATGTTACTGAAAAATGTGGTAGACATTGTCAAAATGGTATAGAGTTAGTACTGTCCGAGAAGTGGCAGCTCGTAGGTTTTTAAAGTGAGAGGGCGTAGAAGAAAATAGTGCTGCTGAAGATTTTTGTTTGTTTTCCTCTACCAGTTTTTTAATTTTCGTGCTATTGAAACCCCATACAGCCTCCTGTAAAATATAGTATTTGCTCTGAAAAATAGTTTACTGTGATAAATGCTGAAGAGGCGGCGCCCCAAGACCCTCCTTCACGAGCCGCCACTGAGTCCTAGTGTCAATTATAAAAATGAGTTTAGTGTGGAGAGTATAGTGCTAAAGTACATGCCTGCTAGCAAAACTAAAGCTGAGTTTCTACATGTAAAGATCAGTGGCGCCAATGCTACACCAGTTTACTGGCACAAGAAGTTGCGCCAATAGTCGTTACCACATAAATTCAATTTTATGTACTGATTTAGTTATAAAATGGCGTCAATTGTATTTTTTCGTGCTAGTATTAACACTGTGTAGCTAAATATCGAGTGTAGAATTGCCGGCAATATTGAAAAGAAGACAAGAAAACATAAAGGTTGGGTTCGTAATTGGATGTCACATAGAGCTATGTAAATGTGCATCAAGTAATTTGATTCGACAACTGGTTAATGAAGATCAGATCGCTTTTTGCCCATTTAAACAGAAGATTGGTTCAACTTTTTGTTAAATCGCATATCGAATAAAATACAAAAATCAGACACACGTATGAGGGACGCCATTCCAGTTCTCTTGCTCTGCTTCTATGTTCCACTCAATACTCATACGATACTCCTGTTATGTTACAGCATCGTTTCTCAACCTTTTTAGATATCAGCGCACTAAATCGAGAAAAAGTTAAGTAAAAAACATTACATACTCATTCACTACAATATATTAATTTGACGTTTATCAAAGTTTTATCGGCCGGTTAACACGGCGACGATTCATCCTTTCTTCAGTACAGTGATTTATGAAGAGTCGTTTTTATTTTTAAATGGCTTATAAACTCCTACGAGCCTATTCACTCGCTTACGAACCGTTAACAACAACGTATCGTTTATGTATCTTTGTATTAAATGACGAATCGTGAATGATGGATGTATGTGTGAATGGGCCGTTACACTTATACCGAAATACCGCACATAGCCATAAATACCGAACTACAAGACTTTTGTAACCCCTTGTCCTTATACTACTTTTACCAGTTCGAACCTTTGCCTTACACTTGCACACACTTGTAAAATGACCGGCCCGCACATCGCGGCCCCCGCCCGCGCATGCCAGACCGATCATTCGTTCCGAGCGAGCTTAGGCAGGTTCGTACAAACTATGCGCTTGGGTAATAAAAACAAAAGAACGAGACGAAGAGTTTCATTGTTAATTACGTTGAAATACTGCGATTTTTTTCTCTCACTCGGTGTTAAATACATTAATAACAGTTTTGTAATAAAATAAATTAATAATATTACATAAAATGGACAAATTTGTGACAAACAGTACAGAAAAGTGTAGTGTGACAAACAGTGAAAAGTACAGTGTGACAAAACGGTAAAGAAAAAGACGAGATTGTACAATGAAACATATTTAAAATATGGATTCATTGCCTTGGATAACAAGCCACAATGTGTGGTTTGTTATCAAGTTCTGTATACAGAAAGGATGAAGTATTCAAAATTAATCTGGCATCTGGAAACAAAACACCCGTCTTTACAAAACAAACCAATAGAATTGTTCGAGCGTAAATCACTCGTCCTGAAAAATCAACAAATCAAAATGAAATGAGACCGCAGCACTTCAAGCATCCTATTTAGTAGCATTAAGAGTACCCAGTGAGTTTAAGCCTCACACGATTTCAGAAAAGTTCATTTTACCCGCTGCCATTGTTATGGTGAATGTGATGGTGAGTCCGGAAGAAGCAAAAAAGTTGAAAACTATACCACTTTCAAATGACTCAATATCGATACGTATTAATAATGATGGCCAATGATGTTCACGATCAAATAATTGAAAAGGTTAAATCAATTGAATTTTTTGCCATTCTTGCTAATGTTTGTGTTTTGCCCGATTCGAATGCGAGGGGGAAAATATGCTATTTTGCAAATCAATCCCTGTGCAGTGCTTTCTTCATAGATAATTTACATTCTTACATACTTCATAGATAAATGTTCTGTCAGAAGCCGTAAAAATTGCTAATTTTATTAAATGTCGACCATTGCAAACTAGATGCTTGCCACATTGTGCAAAGAAATGGGTGCCAAATACGATTTACTGCTTTTCCATACTGAAATCAAGTGGTTGTCATGAGGAAAAGATAAAAATGTCACAGATAAAAATTAGCTCATTTTCAGAGTTTTTACAAGATGGAGAAACTATTACTACTGGCTTACTTGATATTTTCACATTTGAAACGAGTTTACACTGTCGTGACAATAACATTTTACTAATGGCAGACAAAGTCAATGCCTTCATCAAGAGGGTTGGTATTTTGATTATACGCCTTGAGAACCACAATTTTGATACATTCACAGATTAAATTACCAAAAATATGGATTTAGGAAATTATGTTACCGATCGCGTGTTGGAGAGCATGAAAACGCATCTATGCGAATTAAAAATTCAATTACTCGAATATTTTCCAAATAGCAACGACAATTTGTCGAAAAGATGGGTTCTCAATCCGTTTGATGAAAATGTTGCAGCTGCTGAATTATCTAACCTAACCTAACCTATTGAGATTCACAACCAACTTATTGAAATATCGACCGACAAAACTATACAACGAGAATTTTTGATAAGTTTTGGCTTGCACGACGATGTGAATGCGGAAGCCTAGTAATGGAAGCTTTGAAAACATTGAGCCCTTTCGCTACTTCTTACCTATGCGAAAAAAGCTTCTCATATATTGTGGTTTTAAAAACTAAATATAGAAATCGTCTGTTATCACTGGAAAATAATTTGCTTATATGTATTTGCAATGATGATCCACGTATAGAAAAACTTGTTGAAAACAAAATCAACCGTCGCATAAAATTATTATTTCAAACAACATAAAATTATTATTTCAAACAACTTTGGCTATTAGTTTAAGTTTATTTTATTATGTTGTTATTACCTGGTAATATTTAATTTTTTAACAAATTTAAGATACTTTAATAAAAGGATGTTTAGAATACGAGTCTTATTTTTTTAACACATTGCGACCCTCCATATTTCTGAATGCAATCTCAACCTGGGGGCGCGACCCTTAGGGGGGTTCTAAGGGTCGCGCCCCCAGGTTGAGAAACGATGTATTACAGGGTATACGCATTCTGAATACTACGTATTTTGGCCTTACCGGAATTTATATCAAAATTTGGATTGAATCAGAAATGATTTCTACAATTGCTCTTAAAGCTTCATCTCCTATGTTTATAAGCCACTATTTTATTATTCAATAAATACGGATATTGTTCCGTAGGCCATTAGGTAGACCATTTCTTGGTTGGGGTAGCCATTTTTAACATAACAATTTTTAACAGACACTTATATTTGTTCAACACACTTATTTTTGTTTACAAATACCAGAACTGGCGTCAGTCGATTTAACACGTTTTCAAAGACAAGCGTCACTAATCTTTGCATCTGGAAATCTAGCTGTTGAAGCAAACCATTTAAATCTATTCCCAGGAATCATTGAAACACTTTACAAAAATCTTATAATAGTAAAAGTTGAGAAATGATTACCACTAAGTTATAAGTTAACTATAACTATAGATCTTAGTTAACTAAGTTACTATAGATCAAGATACAGTTTTATAAATTGAATTTCTATTATCACACACTAATATCTTCCTTTGAGGTTTATTTTATCAATTAAGGTTCTGGCAAATGTAATTACAAATTAATCTGTATTATACTTTTGTAGCATCTTGAGTGTTTTAGCCACTATTTCTGTCCAATCGGAGAAAAACTACTTGCCTATCAATGTTACCCATATTTTGCCAGATATTAAAATTACAACACTACAGAAAATGGGTAAACACAGTTTATTAATAGTGAAAGTATTAATTTATTTAAACACTTTCTTCTGAAAAATTTAACCAACAAATTAAAACTAATTATCTTTTAATTGCTTTTATACTAAATTTTGTGAAAATACAAAAAAAATAAGTTGACAGTTGTAAAAAGTTGACAATACAAATTCTAAACACATCAGTGTAACATTGCTTTGGAAATATAACAAAATATTCCAATTCTAAGCTATGGGATTTATTGAACTAGTCTTATACAAATTATGATTTTATGATAAAATATGATCACTTGATATTTGACTATTTCATGTTTTCTTCAGTCTGGTTCACCATCTGTATTTTTCCCATTTAATTCATGCATCGCCCTTTTTTCTCTCTTTTGACTCTTTTTTGTTTTTGAATTATTGGAGATAATTAGTTCGGCAAGTCCTTGTTGCTGATGGGTTGAGTCTTTGTCACCTGTTTTATTATTTTCAATATTCATAGATACATCACTGCCTTCAGGATCACTAACACTGAAATCACTAGCCCTAAATCGTCTGTACCAAAACTCACAAGTATTTGTTGTTACAATATTATCACCTAGGACAGTACAAATTGATTGACAAGCTTCTTCAGTGCTTTTTCCTTGATGAAACTGATAACGAATACAATGCCGAATAAATTTTGTTTCGTTATCCATTTTTTAAAAGTAATATTTTAGGTTATGTTTACATTCAATCATATGTAAATCAAAAATGTCTTTCTTGGCAAGCGGACGCTTATTTTTAAATTTTGTGTAATCAAGAACAATTTATGCAAAAAACACATGTTAGTTTAATTTTCAAAATTATAATCACTAGTAGTTATATCACGACTGTAAAATTAAACTTATATTTTGGAATAAAGTACAGTTTGCGATTATTCATTGAAAGCATGTTCTGGTCCAATATTCCAATACATTTTGTCACCTCGTCACAAAAACACGGTGTAACAAAGAGTTAATATCAAATTTTGTTTCAAGCTCAGTAAAACTTTTACTGAAACATTTGAGTTGATGAAGAAGGTTTATGGTGATGATTGCTTATCCAGTACGGGTGTGTTCGAGTGGTATAACCGATTTCAGGATGGTCTATTTCTATTTTGTTAGCCTGGTTTTTAAGTTAGCCTTTTGGCCCTTACTTATTTGGTGTCATTTTGACCCACGATGGGGTTTCTAAGATTCTTGGGGGTCTCTAGTTGACCCATGCCAGGATGGTCGTGATGCTTGGGAAGACGACCCAAAGCCATACAGGCTCATTGAAGCGATTCCGAAAATTGACATAAAAAATCTACGCTAGCTTTGGTTGAAAGTGCTCAGCGGTGGGATGAAGAAGGAATGTTTTTTGAATAAAAAGAAATCATTTTGGCAAAATAATTATTATTTTTTTTTATTTAAAAAGTGTCGTTATTTTCCATCATACAGTGTATGTATTCTTTCCAACACTTCCAATTCCAACACTTTCCCCATATAGACGAATTAACTTAATTTTAAGTTTGAAATGACACAAATTGATTGAATTTATCAAAGTTCATGTAAGTCAAAAGAATCTAGTTTCTCTGATTGGTTCTTGGGTTTGGAAATTCAAAAAACGTGACTTCTTATGACAAGTTATCAAAGTGTCACTCTGTGATAGATTAGTTACATAGTGAGTGATGCCACTAGCCTTAAATGGGATAATAATGCACTTGCATCTTTACATATTATATTAAAGATATTTGTGTTACTTCTGTTCATGTTGTACACTAAAATTCTTACCACAGTATTGTACATTTGAGTTAAGGTGAAAGCAGCATTAATATTAAAAATCATCATATTAACTATTGTATATTAATTTTAAAAGTTGGCAATTTTGGAGAGTCCAATCGTCAGACGGTCTAATTTTTAACTAATTCACAATATTATACCTCCGCCATTTTGTCAATCATCTATTGTGGTAACATTATTACTACAGCAAAAATATTTTGCCTACATCGTAAGAACAATAGCTTGATGGATTAGTGATATTTATAAATGTTACTTAGTCTCTGAAAATTTGAATTGTTATTGTTAATTTTGAACGTTTGAAATTGTCGGAGAATGAGAAATCTTAAATTCAGGAATATTAATTGAATTAATAAAAATATACCATTTAGTATAATTTACACATTTTCTTTGTAAATAACAATAAATAATAAACAAATAATTTTGACAAAGTTTAGCATTAAGCCCATTGAAAACACTTCAAAACATATTCGCTTTATGGTTAAATCAATTTATATTTATTTATCACATTTATGTTAAAATAATTAACTTTTTTTTTAATAACTTACAATTACTAGAAGATTCACCACCTCAATGTAATTACTGGTTTACCAAGTTAATTTTATTTTCACTGGCGTTAGTTAATTAAATGTTTAATCGTTTTCCATTGAAGTTTCTTTTTGAGCTTCATTCTCATCGTAAATCACATTCACTACCACTGGCTTTTATTTTACTTGAGGTTATCTTGGAATAATCACATGTATAAAACTAATATCAATAATTTTTTAATTTTTTCAAAATGCTGAATTTGGAATAACATACATAAAATTCGTTATTATATTATTCCCGTAAGCACTATTATTTTATTTACTGTTCAGTTCTTGCTCTTTTTGTTCAACGTACATTAGAATGTTTTGTTTAAAGCAAAAACAAGATCTGAAAAAAATCTTTTGAACAAATACATTCTTAATATACAAATATTCTGATTGGGTTTTAAACGTCTGTTCATACATATAATACAAAAAAAACTGTTGATAAACAGTGATACCATTCGGATTCGAAATGATTTTAATATGTTCTAGTTGATCTAAACTTTCTGTTCTTCTGTTCATTTTCTTTTAATCGAGAGTTTTAAAGCTGATCCTTTATTTGAACTATGAATCATGTATATTTTCTCTAATAATTCTAGTAAACAAATGGCAAAAAAAAAAATAATAAAAAAAAATAGCATAGTAAAAAATTCAAATGTCTCAATTCTTTCTGAATATAATTCTTCACAGATGTTCTTCTATTCTCATATATTCTTTAAAATGATATTGACATACAGACCTTAAACTGGAGAGCATAAACATCAGTATTATTATAAAGGGTTATCCAATAAGAGTACCAAAACTTCAAAATGAAGCACATTGATAAATACAAGTGAGGATCCATCTTGTTGAAAGAAAACATTGTATAGTGTTCATCATTAACAGTAAAACGATTTCCACCATCGACTTCAACAAAATAAGATCCTGTCACAATTTCAGCCCAAAAACCGCAGCAAACATTGACTTTCTGACATTCTTATTGAAAAACAATATTTATATATTTTCGATGCATATGCTTTATGACGTTTATGCATACAGATGACAATTTTCAATATGAAAATTGTGTAGCTTATCACGTCATTGTTTACGAAATAGATTTTAATATCTTTATTTCGAAAACTGTTTAGTTTTTTTAAACATCAAAAATAAAATTTTTCATGACCAGAATTATAGTCATCATTTTGTCACAAATTTTGTTATAGCAAAGTTACGTGTGTTAATAAATATTTTCCTTAAAAAATAATTTAGTGGTACCATTAAAAAATATTTAATTCAATATTCGGAAATTTAGTTGTTATTGTTAATCTTGAATTGTTTGTTATGGTTCGGAAATTGCTTTTTATTAGGAATGTTAGATCAATAAAGTAAAAACATCATTCATTTGTTATAATTTATATTTTTTCCTCTGTAAACAATAAACAACAAATTATGGCAAATTTTGGCATTAAATGCTTTGGCATTAAACCCCATGAAAATAAAAATTAATACTTTTAAAACTGAAAATAAGTATTTACAAACATAGAGGTGATAATACTACAAATGTTTAATTTGCTAGTGCTACATTCTTGTGAAAATACTTTGTAAAAATACTCTATTCTATGACTAAGGCAATTGTTAAATATATATTTATTTATTTATTTATAATATTTATATTAAAGTAATTAAGTTACTTTTATCATAAATTACAATCACTAGAAGTTTGACTAAGTTACTTCTGATTCTGGTTAGTGTTTTTATATTGTTTAATTCACTTCTTTTTCTATGATTAAGTCGCCGGTTTGTACATCAGGTAATTCTTTTTCACCTTTGTTATTGTTAAATTTTTCCTCGTTCTCTGCCGAAGGTTTCTGCTTGGTTTCGTTCTCATCGTAAATCACATGTTCTTCTTCGTTAACGTTACTGGCCTTTAAATTACTCGAGGTTAACTTAAAATTATCACATATCATGTAACCATCAACATGATTAAATTTATTTGGTATAAAATGTAACTTGGTATGGTCCCTTAATAAGTGTGCCTGTGGCACTGAGTAATCACAATGTTCACAGGCGTAAGCGCTTTTAAACCCTGAAATGCACTGGTGGCGTTTCAAATGATTGTCAAGAGCATCCCTGCGACCATTCACATAGGGGCAATGGGAACAGTAATAGCTCTTCTTCTCATCTACAGGGGAATTTGAATTGGTCTTACGCTGTTCCGTAATATTTAACATTTGCTGATCGGCAACACTTAATTTAAGAGACCCATCATCACAATCGTTCGGAGTTACATCATTGGCAACCTCCATACTCTCGTCCACTTCGTCGTTCTCGTCTGTGGTATCCAAACATTTTTTCATTGCTGCTTGGGCGTCTTCGCTGAATTTATGTTTTTTCAAATGTTGAACATAGTTAGCATAATACTTCACGGAATAATCGCAGGATTCGCAATTGTATCGTTGCTTTGAACCGTGTAAACCTAGATGTATTTTGTACTGCTCGCGTTTCTCAAACGCACTAGGACATTTATGGCACTTGTAGCGCTTCTCTTTTACGCGCCCATTTTTTATATATTTCTGATAAACAAATTCCGGGTTACCTTGTACCGAAACGTCAAACTGAAGATCCGGCGATTTTGATGGAATTTCATCAATATCTTCCAGAAGCTCTTCTTGTTCGATGCATTCCAAGACTTGTTGAACTTCGGAACGCCGTTGAAATAAGTCTGTTCCTGATATCGGGACATTCTGGCTCAATTTTAATGGTTTGTTCAGAAATGATGCTAAAATATTGTTTTTCCTTTCTATTTCGCTTTTGTAAGGTACCTCCCAAACACTTTCACCGTTCGGACAAATTAACTCTTTAACTTCAGGTTCGGGATGCTCCGAACTTATTATATTAAATTCCTTGAGTTTTTCGGTTCTGTTTTGATACTCTTTGGTATGTACTTTTAAATGCGATGTCAAATATGAATTGTTCTCAGCTGAATAGCTACATGAATCGCACTTAAATTGATATAGTGAATCATGAAAATTTCGGTGAATTTGGTATTCGTTTTCCTTAAGAAATCTAGCTGGACAATCACTGCAAAAATACAGTACACCATCAGTAGTTGCATCTGGTTCTTCCATTTCGACTTGAAGAAATTCCGATGTGTCAATTTCTTCTGATGAATTACCGGGATCTTTACTGATATCCCGTAATTGCTCTTCATCCGATTTTGTTAGATCCACGACAGAGTGAATAGTACCATATAGGCCCTGATGAACTTTTGAGTGGGAGGATAAAACTCCAGCATTTTTACATATATAATTACATTCGACACATCGATGCTCCATGTCATTCAATTTAGACGAATTTGAGTTTTTATCACGAGGACTGTGCATTTTCTCGTGCTCTTGTATATTTACTTTTCTAAGATTAACGTGGGGACAATACCTGCATTTAAACATTTTGGAAAATTTCCCATCTTTGGACACCCAAACCAGGGGTATATCCGAAAAATCGCTGGTATTGAATTTAGCGTTATTCAAAGGCACTTCCTCGATTTCCGAATTTATTTCGTCAAATTCAATACCTTCCCCATTTTGTTTGGATGGTGAAATAGTAATTCCGTGCACCTTCAAATGTTGGTGCAGCAGATGTCGCTTGCTTACGTTATAAGAACAATGTTCACACGTGTACTGACCACCGCGATTTTTATGGAATTGTTTGTGATAGTTGTATTGTGTTTTGGTGTTTGTGACGTAAGGACAAATCATACACCTGAACTTTTTTCCTTCTGAATCATTCGCGTTGGTTCTGACAAATTCTTGCGGATCAGAGACACCATGTAGCTTTAAATGGTCCAGAAGGTCATCTTCGTGAGGCACCCAATATTTACAAAAAAAACATTTTACACTGTTGTCAGCGTTCGGTTTATGACCAGGTAGATGTGCTTGGTAATCGTCATGGCAATCGATAGAATATGGACACATGCTGCACTTGAAGGTCCCCCACTGTTGGACATCGGTGTAGTCGGGTTCGTCAGGTTGTTCTTCGATTTCCATCTTTTCTTGTCCGTTTTTAGTACTTACTACCCTTATATCTCCGTTGTGTTTCAATCGACAATGGCGCTGAAACAGGAAAAATAATTTTATTATATACAGAAGTATTTAAAAAATATATAAAAACTAAAC
Organism: Cosmopolites sordidus; assembly: GCA_031761425.1. Taxonomy (NCBI): domain Eukaryota; kingdom Metazoa; phylum Arthropoda; class Insecta; order Coleoptera; family Curculionidae; genus Cosmopolites; species Cosmopolites sordidus. Next base: position 51,066 of record JARFXV010000460.1, on the reverse strand, counting down.
TTAAAAAACATAAAAATCAGCACTCTCCTTAACATAATAGCTAAAATGTGTGCAATTTGTGTTGACTTTGTGTCGTGTGCAAATACTTTAAAATGCTTCCCTAATAATTATATCCATTCTTTCAGGTGAGTTTCCGAAAGGTCCTTAAAATACCACTCTACATCAACTTATTCTAAAAATTCTTTTATGCGTGATAAAAATGATCTTATTCTTCGGCGCTCACTTCCTTTTTCCTGTATAAAAAGCCTCTAGATTTTTTTTTGCATCTCCAAAAACTAATGGCATGTTCTTTTTTGTGGTGTGGGACAGTTTTGTGGTGTTCGGTTCGGTTCGGTTTTGTGGTTCGATTAGCCTGCCTTGCCTTGTATGGTGCACTTCGATTCGCTTTTACCCATTGTTTTGACTGCCATTTCTATTCTGGGGTATAATGATGGCAGTCAACTCTACACCGAGTATGACCTCAGCCATGGCAGTTAATTTTACTGAACTATTGTTGAAAAATTATGGCTTTTATAGTGGCTCAAATAACCCAACTTTGATCTGCATGCGGGCAAGATGATACATGCCGACCAGACTGTTTGGCTTTCCGCACCGCCTTTTAGTTGCGGTTTTTTGACGATTATTTTTCTCATGAAGCACTCAGCTGTTTGCTTAAGCCATTTGGTCTGGTGTATAATAGGGAATTCACGAGTCATCCATAGCTACAACACGATGCATAAAATCGGTAATATATTTTTAAAACGATCTTAACATAGCTGATAAGTTTACATTTAAACGCATTTTTGTGAATTTCAGTAACAATACTCAATGTTAATTTTAAATGTTTGTGAATTTGTAGACGAAATAAAAATCATTACACGACATAATTCCGGCTAATCTGTAGCTGATCTAAATGTACTACTATGATCAAACAGTAAGTCGATTTAACAATTCGTGAGCCTTCCGTATCGATACAAATATTTGTGTTTTTTATGGTAATTTGGTATGATTGTTCTAATATCTGACATAAGTTTCATATAAGTATCATTTCGCTTGTCAAGTTAGAAATTATAACATCTATAATTGTTAAAACATTTTCTCGAGGTTTTTTTAAATGAATATATATTGAACAAAAAATGTTCTCTAAAATTTGTGTTACAAACGAACTTTTATATGCTGATGCATCAAAACTGTTAAGAACGTGTTACGATGATGACGCTATGCTATCAAACTGTATACAAGTGTTACAAGGACTTTAGTGATGGTAGAGAACCAGTTGAAGATGAACCTAGTTCAGGAATACCTTCTACGTTAACCAATGAAGGAATCATTAACAAAATCAAAGATCTGACCGAGTATTCGCCGATTAAGTATTAGATACATCGCAAATAAAAAATCCAGGTTTATAGCAAAATAATTCATGGTTTTTGCATCAAGATTACGTGCCATTGCACACCTCAATAATTATTCGTTAATTTTTCGGTAAAATCAATCAAATGCTGTCCCCTTTTGTGGTCCTGTTTTAAGTCTCAAAGAAGCTATTCAAGAGAGTTCGCTTGCCGCTTTAATAGACATACCAATATAAGTCGAGTTATAAAAGTATATCGACAAGCCTCGAAGACTGCAAAAACTTTGGAATATGGTTACTGAAGGGGGAAGGGGGATTATTTTGAAGGAGGAAAAATAAATTTGGATGAGTACATAAATACTTAGTGTTTAATCTAAAAACTGACCTTTGACCATAGTACATTGATTTAATTATTTCGAATAAGTACAAATTTTAAACGAAAAATTGGCTGAATATTTTTCGTTTAATATAATTTTTTTATAATAATTTGGAAGGTCATATCCAGTATTCTCCCCAGGAGGTAATTATCGTATATCAGCAGTTTTTTTGAAAGTGATATAAGTCCACTTTTGGAAAATAATGAATTAATGGCAATGTTAGTAATATATAGGTATCCTCTTTTTATATTTATAATTATGTATAATATGAATATACAATATGAATGTATTCAACGGGGTACGATTTCTTAATAAGGTAAACAAAATAATGTTAGCTATAAAATGTTATCGCAATTTTTTTTTTTTTTAAGTGGAGTAAGTCCATTCCTAATAATCATAATTATAACAACTTTCTCATTGCAATTATGAGTGAATTTATTGATTATGTAGGATAAATTACTTTTAGATAAATCGTAAGTTATTCCAATGAATTCACATACCTATCAAAAAGACAGTAACATCTCAAATTAGTCTGACAGTGATGTTGGTAAGTAAGAGGAATAACTGTTTTAGCGGGAATATTGGAGTTTTTCTTATTATAGAAATAAGACCCATAAATACTAGCAAAAGTCGACGAATTTGTGATACAGATAAAGAAAGAAGTTTAAGCAATTTTAAGCACAGTTTAAGCACAGATTCAACATCCAAAGAAGACGACGTTACAAATTTTCAATCACATTATGAAAATAATAATCAAAAATTTAGGAAAGTCAAAGCAAATAGAGACGAAAAATACTATACAAAAACTGGAAATATTATTCCTGCGAAGAAATTCGAAAATAAGGATTGTAAATGTGCTAAAGTGTGCAAGAATCGTATTAGTGAGAGAGATCGGATATCCCTTTTTAATTTATTTTGGAAAATGGGCGATTCTAAGAAACAAAATACCTTCTTGTATGCATCTTCTAAGTGTATGCCAATAAAACGAAGACGAGGTAGAAATTTTAAAAGATCAGCAAGAGATTGTAGTTCTAAATACTTTTTAATTTTTTATAGAAACATTCGACATAACTATAGGAAAAGTACATAGGGCTCCCAAAGCAAAGTTAGTAGGAAAAAATTTAAAAGGAAAAATGAAACGATCATGCAGAAAGAGCGATGAAGAACTAGTGGCTGCCTTAAAAGATCATATTCAAAATTTTCCATACTATGAAAGCCATTACACGCGTTTTCATAATCCAAAAAGGAAATACTTGAGTTCTGAATTGAACCTAAGAAAAATGTACAACCTGTATGTCGAAAAGTGTGTAACAATACAAAATTTCTGAGCGAGCAAATATATAGGAACATTAAAAAAAAAGGTTTAATTTAAGATTTCATCACCCACATAAGGATACCTGTCAAAAATGTGATTCGCTGAATATGAAGATTAAAGTTACCTCAGACCCTGATGAAAAGAGCAGCTTACTACAAGAACATAGAATCCCTTTAAGTAATGCAGAAATTGCTAGAAAATATTTAAAAGAAGATCAAAATGTAGCAGCAAAGAATGCAAAATACCCTCTCATATCCCAAATTATCAGTTTCTGTTGCATACTACAACCGAAATATGTATGTTCTTAATGAAGGTTTTCATAATTTTGGAGTTTGGGGAGGTATTTGGGTTTGAGGAGGTTGGGTTTGAGGAGTATGGGAGGAATTGTAGCATCTAGAGATGCGGAAGAAGTAACATCTTGCTTCCTGAAACAAATTCAGAATATTACAATCCAAGACCATATTATAGCATACAGTGATATGTGTACCAGACAAACCCGAAACTTAAAGCTCGCATTGACGTGGTTAAAAATTGTTCAATCATTTGAAAAGAATATAAATGTCATTGACCACAAATTTCTATTATCGGGTCATTCATTTCTTCTAAACTACAGAGATGTTGGAGTCGGAGATGTTGGAGTTGGAGGAGTGGAATCAGCATTAAAGAAAAATAATCATTTATATACAGCTCAAGACTATTATAATGTAAAAAAGAATTGTTGCAAAAAAATAGCTTCATTTTCTATAAAATGAAACGAGAAGATTGTGTCTCAACCAAATATCTAGAAAAGGTTATATCAAATAGGAAAAAAATACAGATGGAGAAATTATAAATTGGCTGAAAATATGCTGGAAGAGATTTAAAAGAAATGAACCGTAGAAAAATTTTCTGTAAAAAAAATCCGTTCTGTAAAGCCAATGTCTATAAAATATGGACTTAAATTTCCTCTTGTTTTTATTTTGTATTATATATTATTATTAGAAGTAGTATAAGTCTGTTTGAAGCTAAAAAATCTTTAATTTCCTTAACAATGTTAATAATAATTACTGCGTAATAAAATATAACAGGTTTATATTGTTAAAAACACCACCTGAATTAATTAACATTTGCTAATTAATATTTTAAAACTGATTCAAAAGCAAACCCTTAAATATCTCGAAATATGAAAAAAATAACTTATACTACTTTCAAAAATAATGGCTCATATTCTGGTGCATATTGGTACATTACATTATAGTTAAAACTCATACTATAAGAAATATTATTTAAGGTAAAAATTATTGATTTTGATAATTAAATATATGATGTACGCTTAACATACTTGATATATTGTAATAGTTCAGTTAAAAAATATAAAAAGTGAGGGTAGTTAAAGTCATGGAACAATATATTTGGGAAAACAATGCAAATAATGTACAAGGAATTTCATGATGTAAAACAGAACATGGAAATCTCAAGGGGGTTTCTTTCGGTGGTCGACATATTCTGTTAGGTGTACTGGAAAAAAACATTTGCTTATTTCAATTGAAATAAAAATTTTTTCTAATCTTTTAATTAATAATATAGTCATTATCCTTATCACTAACTTATTGGCATCTAGTGCCAAATGGCAGGTAGCTTAAAAGCCGTTTTGATTTTTCCTATATTTTGAGGTTTTTATCGACCTGGAAAGTGCTGCAAATACTTAAAAACTGTAGCTGAAGCAGAATGATGTTGACAAAATTTTGACATTTTGTCATGTTGATATTTTGTCAACATCATTCTGACGAAGCTATAATGTTAGCGATATGTATTAAATATAAATATTATAAACAGAAAATTATATAAGAAAAGTATTTCATTAAACATTTGTGATGAATTTCCATGAAGTAGAAGCCAACATAATCCAAAGGAAGTCTAAGTTGTGACATAATACTTGAAGATGAAAAAACATTTGAATACATTGTACACCGATCTTTGGTATTGAATTTGAATTCTTCAATAAATGATAACTATTCAGTTGACTGAAATGTCAAAACATGAAAATATGCAACTGATTTGATAATATAAAGTTTTTATCTCTCTTAAATAAAAATAAATCATCTGCATTATCTCCACATGCTAAAAGAAAGCAGTGAAATTGTATTTTGCATTAAAAAAATTAACTATTCCCTATACTAAGTTATAGTAAATAAAAAATTCATTATAACTTAGTGAATTTAAACGAAAATATGCTACTCGTTCGGCGCCTTATTAAATGACAATTTATTGTGTATTCAAACAATTTTAAGAATTCGGAACAGCGGGGGATAGACCTCTCATCAAAGGTACAAGAACAGTGTGAAGCGCTGAAAATATTGGTCGTTTTTAGAAAAGTGTGGAGGAGTGTCCAGAAACGTCGATTGGACGACAATATGAAATTTCTCGACGTAGTTTGCGCCGAATTTTGAGAAGTGACTTGCAAATGTTTCTAAATAGGATTCCAATTGTTCAAGACCTACAATAACCTAAAGATAAACAATATTAAGCAGTTTGAATACTGTAATTGCATCAGAAAGTTTAGATAAAATGTTTTAGAGAAAACTTTTGTATGACAAAAGTTATAGAAAATCTAATAAAAAGAGTACAAAGTTGCACTGTTTGCAATGGCTCACATTTTGACATAATTTCCTAAAATTAAATGACACAAAATTTAAAGGCGAAATAAATATATTATAAAAAATAAATTATGTGTTGTTTCTTTTAAAAGTTATAAATGTTAAATGGTACCGTGACACTTATTCCACCCGTTATATTGAATATGTTTATTCAAGTTGTTATTATCAAAGGCAAGAAAGGATACCTGGAAATATATAGATTATATGAAAGCGCATTCAAAAAGATGAATAAATGGTCATGGTTAGCGAAACGCGCTTCTAGAAATTTAAAAAAGTGATTTGGTATTTAGTGGTAAATCTCTTCGAGTTCATATGTAATATAACAAAATAACTACATTATTATATCAAAAAATTTTCAAAGCTGTAAGAGAATTGTAAAACTAAATATTAAATCAAACAACCGTTTAAGAATACTGCGCATAAGTTCAAATCTTGCAGCAAAACCATATTTCAAGGATTACCGCACAATAAAACACTTTTGTATAATAGTTAAAAGTGCGCTCTGTATTCTTTTACAACCACGAGTTAAAAACCACAAATAATGCTTGCATTGTCATTAAGCACGCCTTCTTTAAATAAACTTAATCAAATCTTCGCTTTTCTTCCATTGCACGTTTAAATAAGTTATGTAAGAAAAAATTATTTTTAGCTCTTACTACAACACCTACAAAGAAAATTCGTTTTACTGTATGTATAATTTGAAAGAATTCTTTTTGAAAATTAATCAATGTAAAATTTAAAAAAAATCCATGATATGGTTTTGGCATAACGCTAAATAAAGATGTATAAAATTGTAGCATCTCTGTGATATGCAGATATTTCATGAATTGTTCATTTAAAAAACCCACTAAAGTATAAAAATTATATTTACTGTACAATGTACCTAATTATCACCCAGAGTTTTATTTATCGATTGTTGAAGCATATGGTTAGTCAGTTTTAATCGAAAACATTAGCATAAGATTAGTACGTACAAAGCATTCAAAGAATATAGAAAAGTGGTTGAGACTCCTCTTTCCGATCGACTTTCAATGCCTTTGACTGACAGAAATATTGACAAAGTGAAGGAGACGGCGATGGAAAATCGTCATCCAAGCTTAATAATCATTAATCATTAATTTCCTTGAGTTTATTGTTTCACCCGAAGGTTCCAATAGAATAATTGATTGATTTTGTAGTCATAACTACTTAAAATTCCTTTCGGGTCGAAAAAAGGTATGGAATAATATTATTTGGGCGTTATGAGGTGGCTTTTAAGAGAGAATGTTAACCAGAAAAGGCCAGATTTGTGGAAGAACGATTCTTGAATTATAGATTACAATAATGCACTGTTCTACATATCACTCCATGTATACGAATTTTTGATGAAAAACTAAACAAATTACATTGACCAAACACCATTTTTATCAGATAGCAGTTCCCAGAAGACGTTTTGGGTCATAAAATAAAATGTACAGAAGAAGCTGAATTCTGGAAAGTGGCTATAAGAAGTATTTAATGGTTACATTATTCATTGGGATAAGTGTCACTCACAAATTGGGCCTTTGAACAATCCGCAGTATTTATTTGACAGAATGTGTTTAGCACCATACGGCTTCATATTTTTGGTTCATTGAGAGACTGTTATGTTATAAAGGTTGCCCAATAAGAGTGTCAAAACACTAAATGAGGCACAATGATAACTACAAGTGATAATACGGTAAATTTTATTTTATTTTGGAGAACAAATAATAATGACATAATATTTTAAAAGTAATGTCGTTCAAATGTCCCTTTCGGGTTTTCCTGGTGGAATGTATTCTGGAGAACCAATTTTCGATTACTCTTTTATACCTATGGGGTGGTATATTTTCAATGGTGATCTGAATGTTTCGTTAAAAATTAATAATTGTTCGGGGTTTATTTCTATAAATTAGACATTTAACATAACCCCACAAAAAATAATCGAAGGGCGTGAGATCGTATGATCTTTGTGGCCATTACCATTTCGCGAAATAACGCCTCCAGGAAACTTTTCTTGTATTAAATCAATTATCTAGCAAGATGTTTTACAAGTCACAGTGTCTTGTTGAAAGAAAATATTGTTTATATCCATATTTATCACTTCAGGTTAAGAATATTCCTATATCCTTTATCATTAGAAGTAACACGATTTCTATTATTACCTTAAAAAAAAGATTCTATAAGACCTTGAGCACAAAAACCGCTTTAAACAGTGACTTTCTGAGGATGATGACGTAACTTATCGGCCCAAATATTGCAGTTATGTTTGTTCATAAACCCATTAAACTGGAAGCGCGATGCGTCGGAGAAGATTATTTTTTCCCCAAGTAGGGGTCACCATAATACGACTAATGAATCGAATCGTGAATCTTTTCATGGTGAATTGGAACATTACACTGCACGCAGCAGTCTATGAGTGGTATTTACATTTCAAACAGTGATGTGGCTATTACGTTTCAGAGCTCTGATACTCTTATTGGAAAACTTTTTACCATATCTTAAATATAATAGTTAGGGATACAATTTTAATTATATTGTTCAGTATATTCAAGCGGTTTACAAAATCCTCTCTAGTTATAACCATTCTCAAGTTTCTTTGGTCTAAGGCTTTTAACGAATGTAATACTTTTCAATATTAAAATTAGCAAACTGAAACTAATAAATTTGTGGCTGAGATGAATTCCTCAAAAATATGCCATTCATAATATAATGACAGTCATGCATATTAAAATATCTAAAAGGAAATTGGTTGATTAGACAAGAAACTGAATGAGGTTTTATGTAACAACTTGATGATGATGATGAACAACTTATGTGCATTGACGAATTTAAACGCCTTCACCAACGCGATCAAGTTCACTATTTTTTTTATTGCAATACTTGTGATAAAAGCTCTCAGAATAGAAGACCCTTATAATTTTTTTTTTGGAAAAGGAAGTTGGATGGACATAGTTAAGTGGAAAATAGTTAGGTTAGCCAAGTGTCCGTAATGCCACTGATCATAAAAACAGGTAACTCATGCCTATTGGCACAAAGAAATTTAACTCTAATATAACACGGCTTTCAAGCTTTTTAAGTAAACTTGTACTGAAGCTAAAAAAGTATAAATCTAAACAATATAATCGTCTTTATATCATGGTTTGAATATTGAATTGCCTACTATTTGCTCCAAATCATGAAAGGTGCATCTATTGATAGAAGGGAACACAGCTATAACAAATAAGGGGGAATATTATATAGCGGCCGATCTAGGACCAGCTTAAAACTAGATCAGTTGGGTGAATGATTCCGAAAAAAGACATCACATCTAATTTGTGACATGCTCAATATGAGCCAAATTTACTCTCCTATATCATACCGATTCTACATAAGGTTTTTTTAAAAGACATTAAGTGAATATTTTATATATTGTTTGAATTTGAGACGCAGTGCTAGCAAAATACCAAATTGTACAAGTTGGGTCAATAAAGTAATGAGACTAGTCGCAATGTTCGATCTGGCAATACTGTTGGCTTTTCCTTTGAAGGGAGAAGGGAAGCAGGCCAACATTTGATGTGATTTGGAAAGAGTTTTAACTGCTACAACGCACCGTTGCTCGAAATTGTTTTCATTCATTTTCGGAACGCACTAGAAAAATCCGATTCACGAAAAGAATTGCTACGGACAATCAGGTGACTCTAGGTAGTTTAAACTCGTACTGAAGATGCGTCAGATGTTCCCTTCAAAGGGAAAGCCAACAGTGTTGCCAGATCGAACGCTATGCCACTAGCTTCATTACTTTATTTACTCACCTCGTTTTAGTCAGATTTCTTGAGTACATTTGAACATCAATTTTTGCACATAATAAGCACATTCGAACTTGCATAAATACGATATTTTAAGCACACTATACACTTGAAAAGTACCTAAATTATATCATCTGTTTAGGAATTTCGATCGAAATAATAAACAATTTTACATTAATTTCTTAATCGAATTATTATCGTTTTGTATATATATATATATATATATATATATATATATATATATATATATATATATATATATATATATATATATATATATCTATATATATATATATATATATATATATATATATATATATATATATATATATATATATATATATATATGTGCTATTCATACCAAAAAGAGTTAAAACTGTTTAAATAATCTGCTTTAATTAAATTGAAAATTATTTGCTATTTTAAAAGTGATACGAGATTGTTACATGGTGTGTTAGAGATCATGTGTTATTAGATGTGCTTAATTTCTTATTTAGAAAGAGTAGGAATATATAAAGTAAAGAAATGACTACATTGAGGACGGTGATCCCTATGGAAGACTTTCCACATCAACATATGAGTAACAGAGTAACACGTTGATTTATAAAGTCAGTGGATACAACTAGGACTACTAACACAAATACGACTAAGGATATGTATCACCAACAAAGAAACAGGAGGGGGTTACCAAGGAGATAAAACAATTATGGAGAAGACAATTGGGGCCCGACGATGAATGCAAAAATGCGGTGGAGAATAACAATGTTCGACTGAAGTGCATACACAAATCCATAATAGCAAAAAGAGAAGAATATGAGAGACCGAAAATGGAGGCCAGACGTGTATGCGTGAGAAAAAAAACGAGATGCTCAACAATAGAGCAGTTGTTAATTACGTTACATCCTGAACAAAAAAAATAATAGAATTTAATACTCCTTTACGACCTGGTACAAAGAGCAGCCGTATACAAGCCCATTGAAGAAATGGGAATAACATATAAGCTTATTAAGTTAACCCGGATGATGACGACGCTTAACTTAAGGTGGTAATCGGAGAAGTATTGAGAATGAAGAAGATTGGTGACAGGAGGATGGATTGACATCAGTTTTGTTTAACATAGTACTGAACAAAGATCATCAGTGAAACAGACAAGACGTCAATGGAACAGTGTTAAATAAAGAAAAACAGATAGTAGGGTATGATGATGACCTAAACATATTAATACGATCGAAGAGGCATTAAAAGAGACCTAAGAAAAAATAAAACTGAAGATAGTTTTAGAAATGAATATAAAAAAACAAAAATGATGGGAAAGGGAACTAACCTAAGAAGAGAACAGAACTGGATAATCGGCGATTACAACATCGAAGTTGTGACTGCATTTCCTTATCTGCGAAGCAACTTAGATCAAAATAACATCACAGCATTCCATGTAGTCTGTCCTAAGACCTAAACGGATACAACGAAAGAAAAAAGTTAAGATGCAGAAAATATTTATTCGGTCAGTAGTCAGATGCGAGACGTGGATCCTCACAAAGAAAACAGTAGAGATTTTTGCATTATTTGCTGTGAATGATAATGAAAGTTGGAGAATCAGGTATAATTTCGAACTCAGGCAATTATGTCCTTACATAATTGCATCTGGGACGGGTTGTTACTCACTACCAAGTTGGAGAAATATTTGGAAAAACTTATTCAAAAGCCTACAAAATCGATACGGCTGCAAATGGCTTTCGGAAAACAGGAATATTTCCACTTAACGAAAACATTTTCGTCGACTCACCACATGCTCCTTCTTCCACCGATGCAAGCAGTACAACACCTTCGGTAAATGATGTCTCGTTACCTTCGGACTCCACAAGGTCAACCTCGAAAACATTAACTACCTTCCTACGATTAGGAAACACTCCATCCCCATTGATAGTACAAGCTGGTGTGCAGCTAATTCCTATCGTTGAGCCACCTACGATGTCAATTAGACATGGCAAAGCCATGATAGTCACGGCTTCACCGCATAAATAAGAAATCATAGATGCAGAAAAGAAGCAGAATAAAAAAAATTAAAGAAAAGAAGGAAAAAAAGAGCTAGAAACGTAAAAACAGGCGAGGGCGTAAGGCGTAAAAACAGGCGAACAGGCGAAACAGTAGGAAACAACAAAAATAGAACCAAGAACCGACGAAAGACACAGTTTTCTGATGAGGACAGGTCTGATGATGACTCAATTTTGACCCAATAAACCTCTACTGACGAAGAAGACAGTGACAATGATGACGCTGAATGCCTCATTTGTCATAAAAGCTTTTCCCAGGATAAAAAGGGAGACAAATTGATAAGATGCATCAAATGTTTCCAATGGATGCATGAGGATTGCGTTGCCAATCCAGGACCTAAATTTATTTGCACAATGTGTCTGGAGAATTAAAATTTCTTAAACTATGATTACTAAAAGTCTGATTATATATAACTGATCTGATATCTCTGGACTGCGTCCAACGAGACAACAGTAGTCAGGAGTTATACACCCCCGACCGTTGAGTTCCGCAAGCTCATGTGGAACGCACGACAACCTGCGTCTCCGCCATAATGAGCAATGGTTAATTGCTTGACCGGAAGGAAGCCCCACCTATCCCTTACATTGGAGGGCACATGTTTCGTCTGTTGGTGGTTAGACTCATCAGGGTACCGACATATGCTCTCTCGCCACGAATAGGGAGTTCCTCTCCACAATCAAACAACCCATATTGCCATTGCTAAACTAACCATTGTCCAACTAACCATTGCTCATTATGGCGGAGACGCAGGTTGTTGTGCGTTCCACATGAGATTGTGGAACCCAACGGTCGGGGGTGTGTAACTCCTGACTACTGTTCTCTCGTTGGACGCAGTCCAAGGAAGTCAAAAAACTCCATATATATATATATATATATATATATATATATATATATATATATATATATATATATATATATATATATATATATATATATTATTATTATTATTATTAAAAACACAATTTAATTTCAAGTAAGATTATTGTGTTCTCAATATCGTCCCCGGGACGTAATTAGGCGCCCAAAGATATATTTGTACAATTTCCACTTTATTGTTAAAACAATTTTCCTGGACTCACAATTGAAATTGAATATATCATGACCAACGATAAAACAATATTTTGCAATTGTACTGCCCTTAACAATTTTAATGTTGGGAGTGACCACCGAATGGTACGAGCAAAAGTTAGGATTAACTGTAGAAGAGAACGCGAAAGAATGGTACGGTCAAAGAAGGGCAGAGTGGTTTCTGGGAAACTGTTGGAGATAGGAAACGATTTTGAGATTGTTTTGTCAAACCGGTTTGCTGTGTTACAAGATCCGGACGAGGTGGAAATATCAGTTCAATATGAAGAAATCGCCAACAATGTGCTCTAAATGGCTGCTTCAATAGCCCCAGAAGAAAAATGTCTCAAACAGACAAAAATCTCCAGTGAAACCACTGATTTAATGAAGAAACGGCGGGCAATGAGAAATGCAGGTAGTTCTTTTGGCAGGGTCGAGCACACAGAGCTCTGCAGAACTAATAAAAACGTATCAGAGAGGACACGCGGCGATTCAAATGTAGGTAGTGCAAAAAACCCTGGAAGAAAACAAAGGAATTAACAAGGCTAAAAAGAAGCTGAGAAACAAAAGAGCGCAAATATATTCCTTAAGACGTGAGGATGGAAGAGTGCGGAAGGTGCGTACGCAAATGTTAGAGATTGTCAAAAAATTTTATTGCTAGTTATATGAAGATCAAAACCAATCAAAGACAACAATACCCACGGAAGAACAAATGCCAGATATCCTAGTGGAGGAAATAACAAATGCTATAGAATCGATGAAAAATGGCAAGGCTCCAGGAAAGGACAGTGTAACTGTCGAAATGCTAAAAGCTGGTGTTTGGACGTTACATAAAACACTGGCACAATTATACTCAAAATGCCTCAAAGAACAAAGGGTACCTGTCTTATGGAAAAATGCAGAAGTGATCCTTTTACACAAAAAAGGAGTACAGGACGATTTAAAGAACTACCGTCCAATAAGCCTCCTATCAGTAATGTACAAAGTTTTTACTAAGATAATTACTAAAAAAATATTTAAAAAACTGAATGTCGCACAACCAAGAGAACAAGCAGGATTTAGAAGTGGATTCAGTACAATGGATCACATCCAGGTTGTAGATGTGACCATAGTAGCAGACCATAGAAAGGCACAACGAATACACCATGCCACTGTGCTTGGCTTTTATCGACTACGAAAAAGCATTTGACTCCATCACAAAGCATGCGATAATGGATGCACTGCTTAGCCAAGGAGTAGATAAAGCATATGTAAACCTAATAGGATCGATATATGATGGAGCTACAGCCACAATTCACGTTGATGATCTTGAAGTGGAAATTAATGTAGAAGGTGTACGGCAGAGTGACGCAATATCGCCTATTCTTTTCTCGGCTGGCCTTGAAGAAATATTCCGTAAACTGGATTGGGAACAGGATGGTGTAAAGATCAATGGTGCAAACTTAAACCATCTTAGATTTGCAGATGATATCGTTCTCCTTTCACAAGACCCAGAGGAGCTGCAAAGACGCATACAAGAACTCCAAAGGGCTGGCGAACCATTTGGCTTGAAAATAAACCTGAAAAAGAGTCAGGTTATGTTCAATAAATTCGCTCAGGACAGAAGAACTTCAGTATTAGGAAGGGATTTGGAGATTGTGGGCAGCTTTATATATCTTGGGCAGAGGATTTCAATGGAGGGGAATACCGCCGGGGAAGTGGAACAGCGTGTTAAATGCGGCTGGCAGGCATTGGGCAGGCTCAACATAGTGTTTAAGAGCAGACTCCCACTTTGCCTGAAAAGAAAAGTCTTCGATCAGTGCGTTCTACTCGTTATGACATACGGAAGTGAAACCTGGACACTCACATCACAATCAATTCAAAAACTTCGGGTAGCACAGAGGGGAATGAAAAGATGTATGCTTGGCATCATAAGACGAGATAGAAAGTCCTGCGCATGGATCAGGGAACAAACCTTATTATATAACCATAACAGGCCATATAACGAGGCGGTGGGACGACAGATGGACCAAGGCAATCGTGGAGTGGATACCGCTTGATCGCAAACGTCCGCGAAGACGACCAAAAGTACGATGGATTGATGACATCGTTAAGTATATTGGACCCGAGTGGCAGAAGAAAGCCCAGGACCGTAAAAGTTGGAAACATGCTGAGGAGGCCTTCATCCTGCAGTGGATCGACACGGGCTGATGATGATGATGATTTAATTTCAAGTAAGATTATTGTGATCTCAATATTGTCCCCGGGTCGTAATTTGGCGCCCAAAAATATATTTGTAGAATTTCCATTTTATTGTTAAAGCAATTCTTGTAGAAATAGTAACAAACCTAGCGTGTTTTTGATTATTGTTAATAATAAAGGACTGTTCTCCTTATTATTTGACATTTTATTTATTATTATACTCGTAATTTTTTTTCTACATTTTTTTTACAAAAAGGGGCGATATTTGGGGACTGTATCTTATAGGATGGATCATATTTTAATTCGCAAAATAAACAAAATTACCGCTGTGGTAAATATTGACTAGACGACTGAAACTGAAATAAAAAAAGCAAAAAAAATATGAAAATCTTTCGATAGACCCCAAACGTGTGGAATTTAACCATTATGCAACTCTTCTCCATAATATTATCGATTTGTGAGATAATAGTCAGTCAGTTTATAAGGTTAGTGTCATCGATCATTTGGAACTGCCAATGAATCGTAGTCATATAATAAAAAAAAATTATATTTTCAAACTTGAAACAGTTCGGACCGACAAAAAGTTTTTACATAACAACAGAGGATCTAAAACAACCAGCGTCAACGAGCGGCCTGAAAACATGGAAAGGACCTTCATCCTTTTAATATATAAGATATCCGGGATCAGTCAATGTTCCGCTTAGAATAAGTGGGAATGGCATTATGCTAAATAATAATTTTAATAACAACGATAAAACCAAGCAACCTTATGAGAAAATGCCATCACAGCTGAACACTAAAGAGGGATGGCAAAAAAGATTAGAACGCAATATTGAAAGTATAAGAACAGATTGCCTGTATCTGTTGCCTGACTTCTGGAATTTAATCGAGCCAATCTCTGCCAAAGTTGACAACATAAGCAACCAGAATATTAGAGAAATTCAGAATTCATGCTAAAATAAATATGAAAAAATGAACCAGCGTGTCAAGAGGTTAACGATACCCTAAAACAAAAACTTAAGGTTTATAGTTTGAGATGAGTTTATAAGAGATCCGAAACAAATATCTCGATTTGTTACTCAAGGTAAAACAAATTTACATCCCAAAGGAACCGTCTCTAATACCCAGCAAAATAGCGGCCAATTACCTGCCTTCAAGGATATATAAACTGCTAACATCATGTTTCACAGTACTACTCACAGGACATATAGACAAACATGATATTCGAAGTGAAGAGCAAAAGAGTTGTCGAAAGGGAACGAAGGGATGTAAAGAACTACTTATTATATATTCAATTATATTGAAACACTCTCGGAAAAAAAAATCGAAATTTATCATGCCGTTATATCGATTATCAGAAGGCCTTCGACTCGATTCTACGATTCGACTTCAAGAACTGATAAAAGAGTGGTAGACACCCCCATGATCTTGACCATCATGAAGTCGGCAAGAGTGCGTCGAACGCCTGGTTGATATGGGGAGGTCTGTTTCCGGAGACTGAGGGCTTTATGTGTACAATTCAGGATCAAGTTCTGCACACTAAGAACTACCAAAAATATATGTCATATAAATGTCACGAAAAGTCTGAGGCAATTCAACATATTGTAGGTGCAGGTAGTAGACTCTCAGGTGTCAATATTCACCGTCAGGTGGCCAGTACAGCCCACCAGGAGCTTGCAAGTCGTAATAGCCTTATAACAGAGCGAGTTTCCTTTTATAAATATACCCCATAGGCGGTACTTCATTCAGCCGATTTCAGGTCATATTTCGACCGAACAATAATAACCGATAAAACCGTGCACTGTAACGGGTCAGACATTATATTGCTGGACAAAAATAAGAAAACAGCATTCCTAATCGACATAGCTGTTCCAAACATACACAACATTCAAAAGACGGCTGAAGACAAAGTACAAAAATATACAAACTTCAAGTTAGAAATAACGCGGATTTGGATGTTGAACCAGGTTCATATTGTGCCATTGATAAATTCAACAACTGGCACTATACCAAATAATCTGAAAAATAATATCAAAATTCTGGGAGTAGAAGAAGATCTGTTTAGAATAATGCAGAGGACGGTAATCCTTAATACCACTCGCAGAGCCCGAAAATTTTTGAGGAATGAAGTTGTTTTGGCTATGGCCCATATTTCATTTAAAATCCAGCTTAGCTGGGAAAAAAGATGAAAAGGAAAATACCAATATGATAATAATGGTATAATATCAAAAATGTTAAGAATAAGGACAAGAAATAAAGAACAATTAGCAACAAACGAAATAATCATATCTTTCTAAACTCTTTGTGTTCTTAAATGTTGACGTAAGACTATATTTAATCAGTTATCAGTCTTTAATCTACTTTATTATGTTTAATCTTGTTTTCTTGCGAAAAACACTTATGACGAGGCAAAAGGTAAATATAAAATTTTTAAAGGAATTACCTATAATTTATTCGTATTATGCAACAACAGAAAAAACCGTGTTCTTCGTATTCCTATTATTTTAATAAATAATTGTAATTGCCCAAGAAAATTACACTCCCGTATACCATCTCACGTCCTATTGTTGTTTTTTTTTCCGCCTAAATTATGCTGTACTATGTACTGTGAAAAAAACATTTTAAATGTAATAATTACATAATTCTATAAATAAAAGTTTTATAAAGCAAAATTTTGTCATTTTTAAGAAAAAATTATAAAAAATATGTATAATTTAAATTGTCCAAATATATATGCTTCATCTTTTTCTCTTCTTCCTCTTACACACGGTGCATCTCACGGAACAGGACCTTTTAAAAGAACTATTTCTAGGGGCGCCATCTTTTGACGGGTATAACCGTTGAAAATGTGCATTCTTCACTGATGTTCTGGCAAAATGTCATGACATTCGGATCATTAGAAGCCAAGTTATCGCGCTTAAAGTGTCTGTGTAACATCGAAAAAAGAGCGAATATTAAGATATGTTTTAAATTTGGTAAAACATTTAACAAAACGTTTCAATTAATGAAACAAGCATATGCTTGGGATTGTTTATCCCGTGACAGAGTTCTTGAGTGGTTTAAACGATTCAAAAAAGGTGGTGAGGACATCAACGACGACCAACATCCTGGTCCGAAAAATTCCATGGTTACTCAAGTAACATTGAAATTGCACGATAATTTATAAAAAATCAGCCAAAATTTTCGTTGTGATACATGGAAATGGAATTGAACATGTCCAAAGATTCAATTCATCGCATTTTGACCGATCATTAGGATTTCGGTTTGTTCACGCTTTGTTTTATACAAATTGACTGACGACCAAAAATTTCTACGAATCTAACATTAGAAGGACTTGATTAAAGAGTCGAAAAAGGACCAAAACTTCAAGTACAGCATAGTTAGTGATGATGAGACGAGGTATTCTGAATAAGATCCAGAAATCAAGCGTCAAAGTGCGGAATAGAAGCACCCGAGCGAGGCAAATCCGAAGAAAAGCTGTCTCGAGAAGTCAAAAATCAAAACAATGTTGCTTTGTTTTTAAGATTCGGAGGGAATTGTGCACAAGGAGTTCATTCCACCTGGTCAAACGACCAATGCTATATTTTATCTTGGTGTTACAAAGCCTCTGTTGTCGCGTATTTGTCGTGTGCGGCCACAATACCGTCAACACGGCAGCTGGCGCTTGTTGCACGATAATGCGCCGTCCTATCGCTCGACACTCATCACTAATTTTTGACTAAAAAATGACCAATCATTTACAATACTCGCCCGACTTGGCTCCCTGTGACTTCTACCTCGTCGAAAAACTTAAATTTGCCGATGAAAGAAAAGCGTTACGCCGACATTGAAGCCATTCAAAAGGCGTCGAACGCCATCCTGAAGGTTTGTCAGCTGAGCTTAAAAATTCATTCGTCAACATAATTGATCGATACAAACAATGATTTAGGCGAAAAAATTAATATTTGTGTTCTTTTAAAGTCCTGTTTTCTGTAAGATGCACCTTGTATAAGGTCCAAGATATGTTTTGTTCCAGCCCAGGTCTCGCTTGATATTGGCACCTTCTGTCGATTTACGTGTTCCTGTTTTTCCATCTCCCATTGAGTAATTTTTGCAATTCATTCGTTTTCTATTCTTCCTATGTGCCTATTCTGTGATTTTTTGTATCATTATTTTCCTATTTATAATGTATAACCAGATATCTTTTTCAGTATTTTCATTTGAGATGGTCTTAGTAGCACTTTTATTACTACTGCATCTGTCATCGAGGATAGATACATGTTTTATATATTCGTACTTTAGCTGCTTATATATTTGTTGTTCTATATGACATATATTAAGGTTCCTACTAAACAAACGGCAAGCAAACGGTTAATATGTCAATATCTGTTTTAAATATCACGATAGAAATCAGTTCTAAAATCAAGTAACAGATTTACTTGTATCAGAGTTCTTAATAGAGGCAATATCTTGAAATCAAATAAATGTTTTATCGGAAGCGGAGCTAACATATATTACAGGAAGCAACAGTTAAAGCAGCAGAAATGGTAAGGGAAATGCGCGAAGTAGTAGGTGAAGGAGCAGCTTTAATTCGTGAAAAAGTACTTCAAAAAATTCAATTAGGAAGAGACTAAACTCAAAATTTTATCAGATTTGGATTGACCTTAGGTTATGGCGGATCTTGAGAGTTTCGTAATATATAGTAATAATATTCGTAATGAGTTTCTTAAAATAAATGTTGTATCGAGAGCGGAGCTAACATATAGGAAGCAACAGTTCAAAGCAACGTAAACGATAAGGGAAATTTGTGAACTAGCAGGTGAAGGAGCAGGTTTAATTCGTGAAAATGTAGTTCGAAAAGTTCAATAAAGAAGAGGTTAGACTCAAAATTTTATCAAATTTGGATTGATCTGCTCTGGAGGATCTTCAGACTCTGTATGAAACCGTTATAGATAATCCATCAACAACCATTTATGTAAATCTACTAAACTGAAGATTCTATAGATATCTTTACGTCTTATGTACATGTAACATCCAAGGCAAAGATGTAATTAATTGCCATTCAACACAGAGTCGATTTATTCTAGAACTGCATTATAATCTGCAAAATGAAGGTTTTAGCAGCCGAGTCTGACTGGCCATTAAAACTGATGTACATACATAGTGCATAAATAAAGTAATGAGACTGGTGGCGTAAAGTTCGATCGACCACTGTAATTTTGAAATGATTTGTAAAGTTTTATTAATAAGAATAATGTGTGTGATTTGTTCAGTGTTTTTTGTTTTGGCCCTACTTAATGTAAATCTATATTGAGGCAACACCCATCTAAGAAAATTTTCCAAACCTACCTCAGCGATATTTTGACAAATTCAGTTTATTAATACAATGTAATGTATTTTTCACTAATTTAAAATTAAAGCTTTTTAAAATATAGCTGATTTCGTTATATTATACTATCTTTTTCTACGAACTAAATTGTTAGCCATTTAAAGCATTGTGAAGTATGTATTTGATTAAAAAGCCAAACTCTTGGTTTAGTTTTTCTGCTGTGTATGAAATAACAATAAACAATAGTTTCATTCAGGTTTTATTTAATTTGTTTAAATAACAATAGTATTAATCAGTTCTTTGTTAGAATAATAATTAATCGTAATAGTAATTTTTCCATAATAAATATAAATCAAACAAGCGAACAATAACAACTTTAATCTGTATACACATACACACACACAAACACACACATATATATATATATATATATATATATATATATATATATATATATATATATATATATATATATATATATATATATATATATATATATATATACGTATGGGCCCTGGTGGACCACGCGAAGTATAGTTAGAGGCGTTTGTTGTAGTTAGCCTTCCTTTGCACCCATACTGATTTCATTCTTTCCCTATGAGCTTTTTTCCTTTTGTCAGATCAAGTTGTTCCAGTCTTCCTACATTTTTCTCTCTGGCCAACCTCCCAAATGTTAACCTTGTGTCTGAAACAGCCTCTATCCTGAATTTCACTTTGTGTAATATTTGCTGATCTTATCTCATTTAATTATTTCTACTTTAACTCTACTCCTAATATCAAAAAAATCGACTATTTGTCTAGTTAGCCTATTCAGATTCATCCGTTTTATGTGTCCATAAAACTTAAGTCTTCTTTTTCTCATATCGCTGTCTGTGTATATCTGTGTATTGTTTGATTTCTTGGTTTTCTCGAAGTCGATATGTTGTGCGTATTTGTTTGGGGCCTAAGACTATTGTTATGATTTTTCTTTTCTTCTTTTCAATCTCGTCGATGTCTCTCTTTCTATTCAAAATGAGCGTTTCTGCCCCATATAGACATTCTGGCTTAATAACTGTGTTGTAATGTCTCAGTTTTGTGTTTTTAGATATGCATTTTTTGTTGTAAATATTTTGTGTAAGCCTCAATGCAGTTTCCATTTTTTGACATCTACCATTATTGCTTTTTCAAACCCGTTTTCCATGATTATTTCACCCAAATATATGAATTGAGAGTCTCATCTGATGTTACCATATTTTGTTTTTAGAAATGGTGTTCTTAGTCTGTTGCAGGTCAAGTATTGTTTCTTTTCAAAGGAAATTTGGAGTCCTACCTTTTCTGCTGTTTCTTTTAGGATTTCAATCCGTTTTTGTGCCGTTAATATATCTTGAACCAAAATTGCTAGATCATCAGCAAACGCCAGACAATCAATTATGATGTTGGTTTTCGTCTTCGGTTTAATGGGCTGGTCAATATTCAGGACCGACTTTTTTTTACGCCACTCCTGCATTACTTTTTCTAGAATACAGTTAAATAAGAATGACGAGAGTCCATCCCATTGTCTCACTCCAGTTTTAATTTCGAAGAGCTCTGAGATGTCACCCATGAATTTAACTTTTAACCTTGCGTTAGTTAGTGTTGCTTTGTTTGACCTTGCGTTAGTAGTGTTGCTTTGTAGTATTCAAAAGTTCAGCAGTGATTCCATCTTCCCCAGAAGCTTTGTTATTTTTAAGTCGCTTGATTTGCCTAATTATTTTATCTTCATTCGGTGGTAATGAATCTGGGTTTGTTTGTTTCGGGTTTAGTGTTGGTAATCCGTTTAAGGGCTTAGGAGAGTTTAGTAGTTGTCCAAAATATTCATTGGTTCATCAAGAAGTTCATTTGGGCGGGGACGGAGGATGTTGTATGCTCCACATGAGATTGTGGAGCCCAGCTAATACTACATATATACGCCATCCGGCAGGAAGTCGGCGAAAACATGGGTTGTTGGCTGTAGACAGGGTGTCCCTATTATTGATGGTATTATATATGTCGGCGCTCTGAAGAGTATGAACATCGAGAGACGAAACATATGTCATCCAGTTGAAGGGATGGGTGGGGCACGTTCCCAGTCAAACAACCAACAAAGATGTTCATTTAGGCAGAGACGCAGGTTGTTGTGTATTCTACATGAGGTTGTGAAACCCAACGGTTGGATATGTGATGAAACTCAGCTACTGTTGTCTTACTGGACGCAGTCCAAGAAAATCTAACACTACATATATGCGCCATCCGACGGGAAGTCGGTGAACACATGGGTTGTTGGCAGTTGATAGGGTCTCCCTATTCTTGATGGTATGGTATATGCCAGCGCTCTGAAGAGTCTGAACATCGAGAGACGAAGCACATGTCATCCAGTTGAAGGGATGGGTGGCTCGTTCCCCGTCAAGCAGCCAATATATATATATATATATATATATATATATATATATATATATATATATATATATATATATATATATATATATATATGTATATATATATGTATATATATATATATATATATATATATATATATATATATATATATATGTATATATATATATATATATATATATATATATATATATATATATATATATATATACATACACATAAACATAAAATTTTTCTTTTTATAATGTTGAAGAAGTATTATACTAATCTAAGCAGTTGTTGTTGCAGGTTAAAAGTGCTAAAATACCATGAGTTTATCTACCAGGTCGTTTCAGGGAATTTTATCCGAGTTTAAACATGTACGAGCTATTGGTATGAAAGAAACATTTAAATTTTCGCGAAATAGCGAGACGATTGGACATTCTGCTTCTACTGATTCTGCTGATACTGAGTGGTTTGAGGGTCAGTTTTATGTGCGAGTACGATGTTTTTGTCGTCCAAGAAGTATCCAAGAATGTGACATCTTACTCATCTTAGATTTCTTGCTATACGAAATCGACATGAAAATATCCGGTAAGTACGTGATGATTTTATTGTAGATTTTGTTGTATGTAGATAGTAAGATAGATGAATTTGGAGTATACTAAATTCATTATAAATAAACGTGATTTGAAAAAACGTGTTTATGTAAAAAAGGGATGAGCTTAAAAAAGTCACTTAACAGAGCATAACCAAAATGGTCCATTATTAAAAAGATTGTTAACTGCTGATGAAAAATATATTGCTTATGGTAACATTGAATGTAATGGGTTGTTCCGTAAGATCGAGTCATTGTTATCATTCTTTTGTTTTTCCTCCATTTCATTTTGTTTGGCCAAGTGTATATATGCATTCGAAAGCACCTTTCTTACTATACAAAACCATTGGCATAATTTTTTCGAAAAACTTAATTCTAATTAACTTTCAGACTTTGCTATATTTCACTTTTCGTCGTGGTCAAAAAGCTACAAAAGCAGTTAAAGATAATTGCGGCCTATATGGAGATGATGCTCTAGCTGATCAGACTGCTCGAAATTGGTACGCCAAGTTCAAAAATGGCGACTTCGACCTAGACGACATGTCCCGCCCTGCGACAATGTGGCTTTGCGACAATCTCCCGGCATCCCTAAACTAGTTTGGGTGTTTGGGTGCCATACAAACTAACATATAACAACAAAGAAAATCGCCGCAACAACAACAATCGCTCGGTGTCACCCGACACTGAGTAACACGCGGTCACAACAACGGTTCTTGTACAGAATCGTCACAGGAGATAAGAACTGGTATATTTACGTCAATATGAAGCAAAGGAAGGGGTGGATGGCATGAGACACCCTAAAGCCGAGAGTTAGGCAAGATGTACCATCCCAAGCAGACCATGATCTCCGTTTGGTGGGACTGGGACGGTCTCGTGTACTGGGAAATGCTGAAGAAGAACAAGACGTTCGATAAGGAATACTACCTCGCCCAGCTCGCGACAAGGACAAGTCATTTTGCTCCACGACAATGCACGACCACACACAGCAAACATCATCGAGGAGGCCCTAAATGATATCGGTTCTTCCGCCTTAGTACTCTCTAGATCTTGCACCAACCGATAATTACCTCTTCCGCTCGATGTCCAACCAAATGAGGGGCGTAACCTTCGCTACCGATAATGACCTTAAAAATTAGCTTAACAATTTCTTCCGAGTCCAGGTCCGACGATTTCTGGCGATGAGCTGTTAATAATGACGGAAAATACAATTGTGGCTTTTTTCAGTAAAACTTTTTGATAAAAAAACGGCGGGAACTTATGGAACAACCCAATAGAAGATCACAGTTTGAGCATGCTTGAAGGTTGATATTCACCAAGCTAAGGTGTCGTTATCAATTTGTTGCAACTATAAGACCTCTCGTCCATTAGACGCTAAACGCGCTATAAAGATGAAGCGGATAGCGATTGTAGTGAGTTGTCACGCTTCATCATAAAAGTACAACTGATAGTCGATAGAGTCAGACCCCTTCTAGGTGGAGGAGTTCATGTGCTATTATACGGGTTTGATTCATGCCTCGTGTTGTAGCTAATTGTCGCTCGATGTTACTAGTTGTTGTGCTTCATCTTTGTAGCGCGTTGTAGCGTCGAGTGGACGAGACGCCTAAGAGAATCGGTTAGTTTGATTTATCATAAAACGGTCAATTTTAATGTGTACTGATAATAACTGGTCAAAATGAATTACGCTTTGCAACAAAAATTCCTAAAATTGATAAAGCATAAAGATACTGACTGATTCTGTAAAACTGTGACAACTGTTCAAAGCAGACATTCTTTATGGTTTTCTAAAAATGGAAAAATAATCATGCCATCATAGAGTATTTATTTATAAAAGGTATGTTATTTATGTATAAAGGTATTTATTTATAAAAGGAAAGACTGCTCTATTTTATACAATAGAAAAAATTGGGATCCTGAATTTTAATTTATTAAATTTAAAATTCCAATACTGAAAATCACATAAAATTTTAGAGCAAAGAAATATTGATCTAATATCAATAGGAAAATTTATTAGTTCGAAATTTTAAGACCACTTGTCATTTTCATATCTTATAAAAAACCATATAATTGCTTGCATAAAATTTGTTATTATTTTATAAAAAAAAACCTGATTGAAGCTAATAGTAACACCAACAATTAACTGACATGCACAGAAGCTACAACACATTAGTACGGTTAGTAAGCTTGGTTAGTATACCTGAATGACATGCTTCCAGTTAGAAACTTGATTACAATGGCCGCAACGGAAGGGCGCTTGAGTAGCAGTGCCACCCTTCGTTACATTGCTGTTATTTACACTTGCCTCGTCTCTATCAGGACTCGTACCCCGTAAACTTAAATCCTGCGACGTGAACAGAGCCGCGGCAGACGGACCGGCAGCAGTAGTGGTCAGTAGAGAGGGAGTCACCGTCACATGGGCTGCTGCCACGGCCTGCTGGAATAACTGGTCCTGTGGATCGAAGTGCTGCTGCTGATAATGGGCCTTGACATGTTGCAGGAGAATATCTCTTGAGGCATCTCTGTAATAATAGATGTTAACAACTTAATGGTTTGTGATTTAACAAACTATATTATACATTCTACAGCATTATTTTATTATTTATTAATAAATAATATTATTTGTTTTTATTCATCTTTATTTTCTTACGAATTTTAATTCGAACGAATTACTGGGAAAGTATATAATAAAGATACCGATTAACTGTAATAATTAACGATTAAGTTATTAGGCAGAGAAAAAGTGTTACAAGATAGTGTTACAAGACAAAAATTAGTTACAAGATTGTTGAAACTTTTAGTATTTGAAAGTATTTTCCAAAATGTTACGATGGCATTCTAACGGGTTGTTCAATAAGAGTGTCAGAACTTTAAAATGAGGCACAATGATAACTACAAGTGATAGCCCAGCCCGATAAATTTTATTTTATCATGATAACAAATAAAGGCATTATATTTTGAAACTGTTATTCAAATGTCCCCTTCGGCTTCGTCTGGTGATCCAATTTTGGAGAAAAATATTATTATTTTCCTTAATGGGTTTAAAAACAAACATATTATCACTTGTAGTTATCATTGTGCCTCATTTTAAAGTTCTCTTACTGGACACTCTTTTTGGACAATCCTTAATAAAAAGATGCGATGCTATAAATGTAAAGTTAGTAATAGATTTCTCGCAACTCTGCTAATACATCGGTCAATAAGTCCCCGGTCTAACACATAGATGGCGTCACTTATGAAAATTCCTTACCAGTGGTCAATTGTGCCAACCATGTTATAGACATCATTTAACGACAATCTGTTTACTAGTTTCTGAGTTGTTGTGCTTTAAGTACTTTTATTATTTTATTAACAATGAAAATAAAAGAATTTGTTTCTTGATGAATTAAAAATACCGTTGAAACAAAACAATGGTTTGATAAACATTATCCAGACTCTGAACCAGGAAAATCAACCATAATTGATCAGTATGCTGAATTCAAACGTGACCGTATAAACACCGATGATGCTGAACGCTCTGGACGTCCAAATGAGGTGTTTACACCAGATATCAGAAAAATTCACAAAATTATTTCGCAAAACCGTAAAGTAAAGCTGTAGGAGATAGTTGATATCCTGAAGATATCGGAAGGTGTTTACACCATTTTACATTAACATTTGGGAATGGGTAAATTGCTATCGAAATGGGTACAGCGTTTGTTTACAGCGGACCAAAAACAACAACTTATTGATGATTCTGAGCAATGGAAGAAGAAGGATTTTTTCATGCGGCATGTGACAATGGATCTGGAGTCAAATCGGAAGTCAGCTGAGTGGACGGTAGCCGGTGAAAGCCGTCTGAAGCAACCAAAAATACCACCATCGGCAGGCAAGGTTACGGCCTCTGTATTTTGAGATGCGCATGAGATATTGTTCATCGATTATCTCGAGAAAGGTAAAACCATCAATATTACAAAGCGTTATTGGTGCGTTTGAAGGACGAAATCGCAAAAAAGGCTGTTTCATCAAGACAATGTACCGTGTCATAAATCGTTGTAAATGATGGCTAAATTGCATCAGTTGCACCTCGAATTACTTCTTCATTTACCGTATTCTCCAGATTAGGTCCCCAGCGACTATTTCTTGTTCTCAGACGTCAAAAAAATGTTCGCTGAAAAGAAATTTCGCTCCAGTGAAGAGGTATTTGTTGAAACTGAAGGATATTTTGAAGGCCAAGAGAAATCTCTCTAAAAAAAAGGTGCAAACATATTAAAAAAGCGTTGAAATGATTGTATTGCTCTTTAAGAAGAATATATTGATGAATAAAGTCAATATTTACAAAAATAAGTGTGTTTTATTTGTCGGACCGGGGACTTATTGACCGATGTGTTTGTGTGCGATATTCTACTATAATTTTCAATCAATTCCTAGGCTGCAACATATCGATTTTGTAGAGATTTTCTACAAAATATGAAATAACTTGTTTGTAATCTGTTGACGAGTTTTATGGAGCTATATGGAGCAGAGAATAGCAAGTAGACTAACAACAATGCAACCGACTTGTACTTGTACATAATGAAAAAAAATTAGGGATCTAAGAAATTACGAAAAAACATTAATTAGTAGTTTAAACTGACGAGTCAATCAAGCTGGGGGCATTTATCAACAAAATAGACTGATTAATAAGTGGGATATATTGACAGAGGCATACATGAAGCAGTGGACGCTATTGTATTTGCACAGATTTCGTCTAAATCTTCAACAAAATTAATAAATAACATTTTTGTAAACATCTTCAAAACATTTCTAATTCCTTACGTTGAAAACGTTTTACCTAATGAAAGCCATATTACAAAATTATTTGATGTTTGATATAAATTGGATATAAATGCGTAGGCTGTAACAAAAGTATTTTCGTTTTTCCTTTGTTTATAAATAAAGGACCAAAAGGCTCAATCCGATTTTAATTTGGAGCATCCGAATTTGGAGTATCCCAACTATTAACCATTAACCGGCATTTGCGAGGCATAAGAATGAATACAGAACTGTAGAAGTATCTTTTATGAATTATCGCGGTAGTAAAAACGCAAATACCCTAGTATATTGTTGTATACTAGGGTATACAAGATAACATTTTCAAGTCGCTAAACAACTCAAATAGCATCCGTATGACAAAACGTTCTCAATACGTATATAGTCAACAATGTCAAACTTTACAATGTATATGCCAGATGGCACCTAGCAACATAATGGTCTATATTCTATATTCTTTTTAGGGTTTTTCTTGTTTATTCTGTTTATTTAAGTGTGTATTATTCTATTACTGCACTCTATCTTTTACATAATTCCACGGGAACTTTACTTCCAATTCGAGTTATCTATATACGTCATTCTCGTTCATTGTCAACTAAGTCATTAAGGTATGTGTTATTCTGTTTATTTAAGAATGAATATAGTAAAATGAAAGTGCACGTCATCGCTAAAAACAATTAAATTTTGTTTGGAACTGTTCAACAGATTTGCTTAAATCGAGAAACATTTATCTTTTAACTTTTGGATAGGCTAATAAGTGGTTCCAAAATTTCAAAAATGTGGGCATATATTTCAAAACAGCCAGAAATTGGTCCTGAAATCAAAGAACAAATTTTACATCTTGTTGAAGAGGACTTTACCAGAAGTACTCGAAGTGTTGCGTGACTAGTTTCCAACAGGATTGTATATGGAACATTAAAAGAGCAGTTGCTCTACTCTTATGTACAAAGGGTACAAACACTCTTACCCACTAATTTTTCACACAGGCAAATATATTTTGAATGCATTATTGGCTAAAAACAAAGGAATCCATATTTTTTGTTCAATAATTTATCAACCGACAAAGACACTCTCACCAGAAATGGGATGGTGGGCACTTTGAACAGATAATTTATTAAAACAATTAATCATGTTTCTTAATGTGGTATGAATCGTTAAAAAAAAATTGTGTGAAAAATTAGGGCTAATAATTAAAAAGGGCTAGGGATATAAAATTAAATGACAATAATGTGTAAGTTTTCCTTTTTTTTTGTTACAAAACAAACCAAATTTATTCGGAAATGTATGGAATAAATGGCTATAAGAATATTATATTTTATTTTGAAATAATACCTTAAGAGGACAATGCAACAAAAACTAAATTCCAATGGATAAAAATAACCAAGATGATAAGACGGTTTGATCAAATTAGACATGATGTTTCCATTGTTAAGAAAATTCAGAAGAACATTGTTAAGAAAATTCAGAAGAACCTTCTGAGCTATTTTCTGTAGAAATGATTGCATTCTGTTGAGTGCAATCATCAAAAAGGAAACTTTTTGTTCAACTATTTGACTTTTTAATTGCTATTTATATATCGGAAATAATAAATAAAAACACACATTTACCATTGAAAATAGTTTTATTATTTTTCAAAATATTTTACGCGATGATCGATACACTTTTGCATACGTTTGAATCAATTTTCATAGCACTTTTACCATACCAATTGAGGTATCTCCTCAAAACCTTTTTAACTTTTTTAAGAGTTTATCAAATTATGCGGAATCCAACGCGTACAAATCTTTTTCTCGGCTAAATGTTCATGTTCAATTTTTTCAAGTCGCTACACAACACAATAAACAGTCGAATAAAATTTACTTACCCTAGTTACACTAGGGTGTAACAACATACTTATACTTATATATATATATATATATATATATATATATATATATATATATATATATATATATATATATATATATATATATATATATACAAGTATAAGTATATTGTTACACCCTAGTATATTGTATTTCCACATAAAACATTGTTTTTTAGCTTCATAAAAAATTTTTATTCACCCAAATATTTCTTTGTAAAATTTTACGTGACCTGAAAATATAATTTTCGGATTAATCTTTGATTGTTTATTTTATATATTAGTAATCATTCACAATGCTAAAACTCATTACGAAAGATTACTATCCAAAAATAACCTAACAAGAAATATGATTCATACTAAGCAAAAAGTTCTTCAAATGTTTTTTGGCGAATTATAGTCCCAAACATGGAAGGAAATATTTGGAATGTTTAAACAAATTTATTTCTCAATCTAATTTTCATAGAAATCAGTTTTGTTCGAGCTTTCAGGAAAGAAATTTCTTTACTTCTACTAGCTGATCATCTACAACAACAAACCAGAAGGTCTGTTGTTTGTTTCGGTTAGTAGTTGGATGGGTAGTCGCCTGATGAGAGATCATGTTTACTGTTAGTTTACTATTAGTAGACAAGAATGTAAAATTTGACAGGGAAGCTCAATTTTGAGATTTCAAGAGGTTTTTTCATAAAGGTTTTTATAGACCGAGGAAGGTGCTGATCGGGGTTAATAGGTAGTTGATGGCTATGTTTAGCAGCTTTGGTACAGTTCCTAAATAACCAGGAGGTGACGCCCATCTGATTTTCAAAAAAAACATAATCATTTACAGCGGCGATTAAATCTTAGTTCAATGAAATATAATCCAGGAATTTATAGTTTGACCAATTATTTAAATCGACTTCTTTAAAAAATCCATAAAATGTATATGAACTTTTGCCCCGTATATATTTTAATAATTTAGCTGTGTAACATAAACACGAAATCTGCAATTCAATGTATTTTAATTTTTGTCTAATTTCAAGGAGGTGAACTCTGTCATTATTACTTATAACTTTTCAACCGACATGTATGTCTTAACCTTGTACCTAACCAAATAAAGAAAAAAAAATCTTACAGCTAAAGTACGTAGTAAGTTAATTGATTAAATTGAACTTAATTACTGAAGATATAACGTCTTGATCTTTGATACCATTATTTTTTCGTAATTATTTATAAGTAAAAGAAAATATCGGATAGAAAAAAGTGTGAAATGTTTGTTAAAAACTTAAGTTTGTTATTTTCTTTTGAGATTATGTAGTTTTATATTTGATGAATAAATATCATAATTGAAAATACATTTTGATATTGTGTAATTTGTTGTATCTTTATTGCAATGGAAAAAATTATCAGATATTCATGCAATTGAAGTGTTTATATTGCAATACGCTTAACATATCATGGGTAAAGTCCATGTAAAGAGTTAGAACAAATAATTGCTGTACTATTATAAAAACTTGTTCTAATATCCTGCAGGACACTACAGAATTTAAATATTTTACTCACGAATTTTAAATACTAAAACTACCAAAAATTGATTTAATAAAATCCGGAATTTATTCAACAATTTATTTTATCTCAATCAAAATAATTTTCTCTCACTGCAATACACATAGACCAATAAAATGTTTCAATCGTGAGGTACTTCCTATAGTAGGTTTAGTTTTAAATCCTTAAAACCGACAGGTTATTGTGCCTATTGATTCAAAATGATATATATATATATATATATATATATATATATATATATATATATATATATATATATATATATATATATATATATATATGTATATATATATAAATATATATATATATATATATATATATATATATATATATATATATATATATATATATATATATATATATGTATTTTGAGTTGTTTAACGACTTGAAAATTTAATCTCAGTCAAAAACTCGTGAGAATTTTCGTGCGAACATTTAGTATGACTTTCTATGTGGATTATCTCAACAACAGTGCATTGATCAACTTACTTAGACTTTTGGCGATAAAGCACCATCTAAAACCTCCTGGTTTAGTGAATTCAATCGTGGCCGTCGTTCGCTCACGGACGAATTTCAAGAAGGTCGTTCAAAATCGGTTGTTGTGCCAGAAAACATCGATACTATGCGCGAACTGATAAAAGCAATATCGTCATGTGACATACCGAGAAATTGAGGTATCCTTAGACATTACTATGACAACCACACATAAGATTGAATATGAACACTTAGCCGTGAAAAAGATTTGTACGCGTTGGATTCCGCATAATTTGATAAACTCTTAATTGGTATGGAAAAAGTGCTATGAAAATTGATTCAAACGTATGCAAAAGTGTATCGATCATCGCGTAGAATATTTTGAAAAATAATAAAACTATTTTCAATGGTAAATGTGTGTTTTTATTTATTATTTCCGATATATAAATAGCAATCAAAAAGTCAAATAGTTGAACAAAAAGTTTCCTTTTTGATGATTGCACTCAATAGAATGCAATCATTTCTACAGAAAATAGCTCAGAAGGTTCTTCTGAATTTTCTTAACAATGTTCTTCTGAATTTTCTTAACAATGGAAACATCATGTCTAATTTGATCAAACCGTCTTATCATCTTGGTTATTTTTATCCATCGGAATTTAGTTTTTGTTGCATTGACCTTTTATGGTATTATTTCAAAATAAAATATAATATTCTTATAGCCATTTATTCCATACATTTCCGAATAAATTTGGTTTGTTTTGTAACAAAAAAAAATGGAACTTACACATTATTGTCATTTAATTTTATAGCCCTAGCCCTTTTTAATTATTAGCCCAAATTTTTCACACAAAAATTTTTTTTAACGATTCATACCACATTAAAAAACATGATTAATTGTTTTAATAAATTATCTGTTCAAAGTGCCCACCATCCCATTTCTGGTGAGAGTGTCTTTGTCGGTTGATAAATTGTTGAACAAAAAATATGGATTCCTTTGTTTTTAGCCAATAATGTATTCAAAATATATTGACCTGTGTGAAAAATTAGTGGGTAAGAGTGTTTGTACCCTTTGTACATAAGAGTAGAGCAACTGCTCTTTTAATGTTCCATATACAATCCAATTGAAAACTAGTCACGCAACACTTCGAGTACTTCTGGTAAAGTCCTCTTCAACAAGATGTAAAATTAGTTCTTCGATTTCAGGACCAATTTCTCGCTGTTTTGAAATCTACGCCAACATTTTTGGAACCACTTATTATCCTATCCAAAAGTTAAAAGATAAATGTTTCTCGATTTAAGCAAATCTGTTGAAGTTCCAAACAAAATTTAATTGTTTTTAGCGATGACGTGCATTTTCATTTTACTTTATTCATTCTTAAATAAACAGAATAACACATACCTTAGTGCCTTAGTTGACAATGAACGAGAATGACGTATATAGATAACTCGAATTGAAAGTAAAGTTCCTGTGGAATTATGTAAAAGATAGAGTGCAGTAATAGAATAACACACACTTAAATAAACAGAATAAACAAGAAAAACACTAAAAAGAATATGGAAAGACCATTACATTATTAAAAATATATTAATTGGTGTGATTTATGGTCCGGAGGAAGTATTGATCCGTAAGTGTTTTGAAGATAAAGTTGACAACGTGGTTACACATATAGATCTGTCTAGAAAGTATGACGAAACGTTTTACTGAGGTACTAAAATAATTGAATAATTCAATACAAAAATGTCTCTACTTAAATGGCGATGATGACGGGAACCAAGATCTTACGATTTGATATCGTTTGATTCCTTTCTTTGAAGAAGTATACACAAGAATAATTTTCAAATAATCCATGATCTAGAACCCAACATCCAATACGTCATTGTTGACATAGTGACATAATTATGTGAAAACGAGATTAAAATTTTTAACCAAATGGTGAACATTCCTAAGTAACAACAGTAGGTGGATACTTTCAAAATAAAAATAGTATAGTATTTAAAGAAAAAATACTAAATATTATGACCATTAAAACAATTTGATTTGTTTTAATAGGAATAAAATAATCAATTATTATATAGGAATATTATAATCAATAAATCTAATAGGAATAAATAATGTTTAAAATATGAGTTGAACTCATTATGGTTTGGGTCCAAAATTGTTATAGGTAATATTTTAGGCGACCCTGTAATATTGAGCATATTAACGTATTAATTATAGCCCAAAAAGATATTACAAAACCTACACATTAGCAATGCACACGCAATAAAACTGATAAGAACAATTTCTTGAATAGATAAGAGAAGAGTAGAATTTTTTCTTTTGGTGTGGCGCATTTTTAAATATATACGCACGATTTTCTTTATCATCGACGACCAACGTGTAAATAAAACGTGTTTTGAAATTTACGTTCTCTTATCGACCAAGAACAATATATTTTTTAATTGCAAAATTATTACCTGCAGCTTTTATTTTCCATAAATTTCAATTTTTATCGGCCATAGTATGAAATCAATGTGGTTTTTCTTGACGATAAGAAAATAAGTAATTTTTCCTCGAACTGTATTTGAAACGCAAACATGCTCATTCTTTTAGTCAAGGTTCAACTTGTGTTTTAACATTAATTAACTCATTATTTTAAATATAGCTTAATCGCAAGCTTATTAAATGTCATTTAATTATTATTTCTAACGTTGGAATAAAAAAATCTTCTATTCTAATAACACAGGAAATAAGTTTTGCTACGTAAACAAAATTAGGAATATAATTATAAAATATATCCTGTTATTGGAAGTAATTTCTATAAATTCTATATATTTTCAATATATTAGCTAGCAACCATGTGCTAGTGCATAAGCACATGTCCGTGATGGAGGATTGCATCAGAAATGATAAAGGTACTGGTGCAGTGAGAGTACAAAAACAACTTTATTGCTTCTTAGTATTCGTGAGAATCCAAGTAAATTCTATATATCTAAGTAAATCGAATATTTAGCTCTTGACTTTTTAAAAAATATATACCTGGAGATTATTCCTCGAAATATAGGCCGTTGTTTTCGATGACCTCAACCCATCATTAAGCCAGTAACTCTATTCCTCTTCGGTACCATGAAGAGGCTTTGGAGGCAAAAAAACTCAATCCAGCCAGTTTTTAGCTCTTCTTCAGTCTTCATTTTTTTGCATCACAAAAAGTAAGCTATGTACGGGAATGTACCAACTGGTAAAGTGGTAAGTCTACCTCAGTTGGTAATCCGACTGAGTGAGATCGGGGCTGTATGCTGGGAGAACGTCCAATTCGTTAATTTTTATGGTAATGAGATGTGAAGTTTGTGCGGAATCTTGCGGTGTCTTGCTGTAGGAGGACTTTTTACGATTGACCAAAACTGTATATTTTTTTGGTCAGAACAGCGTGGACTCGCTCATTGTCCTACCATCAGGAATCAACTCAAGGTGAATTATTACGACCTTCCCCTATCCTCAAGACTCATGCCTTCCTTCCGGAACTTTTTGAAAAAGAGCTGAGCAGCGCGAATTGACAAGCCACCTTCCCACTCTACTTAGGAAAATCTCATAAGTGGATTTCAAAAAGTTGAAATTGAATTATATCTTTGAGGAGTGAAGTATAATTTTTTATTTATAAACAAAGGAAAAAACGCAAATACTTTTATTAGATTCTAATATATTGGAAACTGTCCAGCTGGGAAGTGTTGCTCCAATCAATATATTCACCTGACTTTGGACTATAGGACTATTAGTTAATTCAAATGCTCAAATTCTTTTAGGAATGAATGGAGGTCATCAAAATGCATCTTGATCAAATTTTTACTTTAAAGCTGTTTTATAAGGTGTACATTCAACAACTATTAGTATATATCAATTAAATATGTTAAACAATAACAAAATCAGTGTTTCAATTAACCCTAAGAAAAGTAGGGTAAAACATAATGAAAAGAAACAAAGTTAAAATTTTTTCATTTTACAAAATGCACAATATAGAGATTAGAAAAATTCTGTTTTGAATATTAAACTTTCAAAAATCATAATATGTATGGTGGTTTTTAAGATAGCCTTTTCAGCTCCTACTTTTGTTTTATGAGATTGACCCCAGGAGGAGTATATCCAGAATTTTTGGGGGTCTCTAGTTGGCTCACCAGTGGACCACGGAAACGGACGGTTTGCATCATACTAAGCTAATAGTAGGAAGGGTCATCATTTAGTATCTTCCTATTTAGTATCCATCATGGCTCTGTGGACTCAAGAGAGAGCAACGCCTGTTTGCGTACAATAAGTTTGTCAAAAGTGGTGAGTCAAACAATGCTTGCCATTTTTGAAGAAAACGAATATTTGACCATCATCATGAGCGATAAAGCTCATTTCAATTTAAATAAGGTAGTCAATAAACACAACTGCTGACTTTAGGGCAAATCCATGAAGAAGCGTTGGGAAGAGTGGAGACGAACTTTCGAGAACGCCTTCAAACGTGTTTGTGAAAATGACCATCACGTCCACTAGTATCATGTTAAACAGTAGCTACAAATATTTTTACAGCGTCAGACCATTGTATTCCAATTAATATATAGCTTAAATTAAAGACTTTTTCTTCTAGTACGTGAAATAATTTTACGAAAAGCGAATTATGACTAATATACTAAAATAAAAGAATTTATTATCTATTGGGTTGATGCAAAAGTTCGTCTTGTTTTTGCCGCTTTGATTGAATTTCATTGCAAAACTGAACTCTTATCTACTTAACATGTATAAAGTTTTGATGTTGTTTGACACAAGTAATTACAACGAGTGCTTTGAACTTCAGGTATTGAATATATATTAAATCGCAACGAAATCCATCCATTTTTAAAGAAGATGGTTATAGGTTATAAGAAATGGATTGTGTAAAATATTGTTAAGCGTAGAACATAATCAACGCAAAAGTGAATTAAAGAGAACAATCAACCAGAAGCAGCCTGAATTAGCCAATATAAACGGTATTGGGTTTCATCGAGATAATGCTAGATCACACGTGTCTTTAGCCATCCAACACACATTTTGACAACAACTTGACTGGAATGTTTTGGTCAGCTCCTTCAGAATGCGTGTTGCTTTATTTTTCACAGCTTCAACGGACTCAAATCTTGTTCCTTTTAATGCAGATTTCACCTTAGGAAATAGATAGAAATCGCACGGCGCAAGATCCGACAAATAAGGCGGATGATCTAACACTGGGATGCTGTACTTGGCTAGAAACCTCTTGACAGACAATGCAGAATGAGCCGGCGCATTGTCTTGGTGGAGAACCCATGACTTATCCCTCCACAATTCGGATCGATTTTTCTTTATTCCTTCACGGAGTTCAGTAAGAACGTGAAGTTTGATCTTCAGGAACCCAGTGACGGTACACAATCCCATGAATATCGGAAAAAACAATCATAATTGCTTTGAATTTTAATTTGTTTTTTTGATCGAGCTTTTTTGGCTCTCGATGAATATGAGCTCTTCCTGTGCTTGGATTGTCGCTTCATTTCAGGATTCATTTCAAGTAAAAAACCACGGTTCGTCACATGTTATTATCCTTTCCAATAAGTTTGGGTCATTTTCAATGACATTCAAAGTGTCAGTACAAACATTTTTGCGAGTTTCTTGTTGTTCAACGTGAGAATTTTAGGCACCACTTTGACACACACACACACATTTTTGCATGTTAAAATTGTTATGTAAAATTGTCGAACGCATTCTTTGTCAATTCTTACAGTTTCATCAATCGCACGAATACTTAACCGACGGTCAGATCGAACCAGATTACCCATTTTTTCGATATTGTCATCCGTTTCGGACGTGAAATAGTAACCCGGGCGTGAATCATCTTCAACGTATTCTCGGCCCTCTTGAAAACGCTTAAACCACTCAAAAATACATGCACGCGATAAACATTCATTCCCATATACATCTTTCAATAAATTCTAAGTTTCTAAGTTTCAAGTGAAATTTCACAACAATTCGTTGCTCTATTGTTACACTATATACTATTCCGGTGAAACAAAAAAAAAAACCACTCCAATTCAAAAGAAGACTACGGTTATACGGATTTGTTTACAAAAGCGAGAGGTACTGCATTCGAAAGAGAAGGCTTCACGCTAAACAACTATTGGTCGCTGGCATTTGGCGCATGCGTACTTCTGTAGCATCGTCGGTCTCGTTATTTAATAGCCACACCTCGTATATGATTATTAAATAAAAATTATTAAAAAAAAGTAAGTAGTTGCAATTTTTCAACACAAAATTCTCGAACAAACATTCGTATTCTATTAAAAAAATACTGAAATGTAATGTTAATTTTGTTAATTACATAAAACTAAGAAAAATGTTCTTTAACTTCATGATTGGCTTTTGATAGTGCTGGCAATGTCGTTTGCAGCGCTAGACAATGAAGACTGTAATCATTTCTTTTCAATGTTATCAGAATCAAATTGAAGAATTCCTAACATACTAGCATAGGTAATAGGTTAAATAAAAGTAAGGTAAATGGTGTCTATAATATTTAAACATTTTAGCCGGTCGCGTTGGTGCGGCGGTATGAGCGTCTGCTTTGCCGAATCCGCGCTGGAGCGGTAGCTGGTTCGATTCCAGCGCTCGGATGGTTATTTTTCTTTCTTCTGTCCGTTTATCTTTCCTAAATGTTTGTGATTGTTTCTAGGCAAGAGTGTAAAATCCGACTACGAATTACCCCTCAGTCACGCCAGTTATAGGCTGGGTAAGGCCGGATGCCTTCTGAGAAGTGTTCTGCGTTGGTCACTCGCCAGTCGGTAGGTTTTTTGATAGACTTATGGGTAGGCACATAACCAAGGGTTTATAGCCCGAGGGGGGTGCTGGCCTGGGTTTGTCGGAAGCTGATGACCGTGGTTCGGAACCCACGTTAAGCTGTAGGTCCAGTCGCTAAATAGCCTAGTTGCTGATGCGCCTCTAACCCAAACACTTTACTTAAACATTTAAGATTATAGGTAGTTTTATAGTAAATACCTTGGTATGACTGAAAAAAGAAAATTAACCATACATTTGATTAGCAAATTTCATTAATTGAAACGGTTATTTTTTTTTTTAAGCAACAACGATATTTGATATCTAAACTGAAAGTTATCTATTGACACACTATTGTTGTTAACGCGGTATTCATATTATATATGATACATATCAAAAATAGTTTACAAGGTTATATTTTGAGTCATTTTCTTTTATATTAAGATTGTATACTGATTTTATAATATAACTTAGAAATAAAATATTTTAGAAATAACAAAATAGGTGATATTTCTATTATTCATTTAAAATCAATGTTGTTTGGATATTCGATGGAATCACTTTAAACAGTTGTAAAGTTTTAAAATATCAGAAAATTCATGATTTAATTCAAGGTAACCGATTACGAATATTGTACCGTTAAAGATGAAAAATAATACATTAATTAATTGATGAAAAAATAACTACAGATCGAGACGATAAGAGAATCAGGTTGCTTACATGCAGGGATTCACTAGTATCTTGTTTTGCCAAAGCTAGGACAAATAATTACAACACATTCTATAGCTGGCGGTATTCAGTCCGTTAGGACTGTATTCAATTTATTTTCTATCATCCAAGATTAATTCTGCCTCTTACCAATCGGCACCATATCTATAGATTAGAATTATACAGGTGGTTTAAGGAAAACGAATTAAAGAAGCATTACTCCATGAAAAAATCAGCGCGAAATGGATTAGAAAACACTTTCGTGCGATAAAAAGGACAACAGGAGGGAAACATGCCTCGACTTTTTGTTGCGAATTGAAAATGCTCAAGTCTGAAACAAAACTTGATAGCGTATCGTTGCTCGAAATTGTTGTCATGCATTTTGAGAATTTACTAGAAAAATCCGGTTTACGAAAAGAATTGTTACCGATCACCAAATGACTCGAGGGAGTTTAAAGGTGGCCTTTGTATGCCTCCCTCCAAAAGGGAAACCAACAGTGTTGTCAGATCGAACACTACGTCATCAGCTTCTTTACTGTATTCATACACCTCGTATCCTTATCCTTTCCAGTGTATAAAGTCTGTAGAAAAAAAAATGGGATAATGTTAAACACAATGCTTACTTGGACAAAATAATTGCAGCGAATTATGAAGAAAGTATAAGAATATTTAATTGTGTAAAAAATGATTATCAAAGCTTCTCTACTGAGTAAGGTAAATACAGCAAAAAGCGGCAAAAGGAAAATGGGCTTAGCATCCCAGTGAGATCATTAATTTCTCTCTGGGATTCAATACTATATATGTTCAATATGTTTATTTTTATAAATCATCTTGCTCCAATCTGAATATTCCAACTATTTTAGGAAAAATAAAAAATCGCTTATCGTTTCTTTCAACGTCTTTCGTCTTTGGAAATTTTTTTAATTTGTATATTGTATACCAACCAAACTGTAACATCTTCAAAAGTGTTGGTATAGTGAGAAATTTCACATTGATAACAATTAATGAAACAACAGATATTGGCTCACAATTGATCTTTATGAGTTCCATTTTGGCTCTTTATGAGTTCCATTTGCTCACAAATCTCAAATAATTTCTTGGTGGTACTTCCGAAAACTCACTTCATAGAAGGTATCGAATTACTTAAGAAGCTTGGGACAAAGTTATTTGTTAATTTAAAGTTAGGGAAGACTACCTATATTGGAAAATAAAAAAACATCTTTGAGAATTGAAACCTGGTTATTCATTGTTAGACTATAAACTTTTTGGACAGTATTCATAAAAAATAAGTGTCTATTTTTTGTTGTACTAAAGAAAATGAAAAATGTGAGAAAACTATGTGAGAAATTTCATATCGTCAGTTGCATGTGCTTGTGCAAATCTTGTTGTTAATCAAAAAAAGTTTGTGGGAGTGTTTGGTAACAACGTGTGAGTCTCAAGAGTAAGAATTTTCAAATTTTTCAACACAAAAATTTCTAAAAGTAGAAAATACCTTAATAATCTTTTAGTTTATCAACACAGTTTAAATTTTATGAATATCATTTAGTTCAAACCAACCCATTTAAACTTATAAAATGCTGGATTCAAAAAATACTGTTTCATATGATACTATTCTTTCATATGATACAATTGTTCCATATATTTTCTCCCATGTCTCCATATCTATTCTCTAGGTTAAAGTTAAACTTTTATGAATACAGAGTTTAATCTATGTTACATGTAATATTTTCACGGATAGTAGATAATGTTTCTAAATCATTCCAGGTGTCGATCGGTTGATTCTGTGAAGAGTCACGACGTTTCGCCAAAATCGCACTTGAGATTCTCAAGTGTTGTCCGCTTCGACTGAACCAACTGGTCAGTTGGACTCTTCAGTCGAAACGTCGTGACTCTTCACAGACTCAACGGATCGACACCCGGGATGATTTAGAAAGTTTAATCTATCTATCTACAGAATAAA
Source organism: Cosmopolites sordidus (assembly GCA_031761425.1). Lineage (NCBI taxonomy): Eukaryota > Metazoa > Arthropoda > Insecta > Coleoptera > Curculionidae > Cosmopolites > Cosmopolites sordidus. Next base: position 9,926 of record JARFXV010000460.1, on the reverse strand, counting down.
ATATAACTCCTCACGAATCATAAAGGTCATTCGAAAAATCAACAAGGATAAGTAAAAACCATTATGGATGATATTTTAAAAGAGATGAAATAATGTAACTGGTTTAAAAAATTCATAGTTTAGCTCATAGTAGACAAATATTCCTTTCTCTTTTATTTTAGTACAAATAAAGACAGTCAATGCAGATTAAGATTTGAATACTAACATTTTTATGAATACTGTCCAAAAAGTTTATAGTCTAACAATGAATAACCAGGTTTCAATTCTCAAAGATGTTTTTTATTTTCCAATATAATCTTCCCTAACTTTAACTTAACAAATAACTTTGTCCCAAGCTTCTTAAGTAACTCGATACCTTCCATTAAGTGAGTTTTCGGAAGTACCAAAAGTACCGGAAATTATTTATGATTTGTGACCAAATGGAACTCAACATTCTCAAAGTCGTTCCGTATAACGTACGCATTCTGTTATGTGTGAGGCATTTTTATTCTTTTTTTTTAATTTTGTTTAAATTTTCTACCAAATATAAATATAACAAAATGAAACTGCACATGTATTCATAAGGAGAACGGAATATTTTAGTATACTGTTTTTTTGGTTTTATTTTCGATTAGGTCTATTTGCCAGATTGGAAATTTTCATCACCTAATATGGATGGAATGCGTATTTGTATATGAACTAAGGTATTTTATTATTCTAGGGCAATAATGAGTTGTGTTATTAAATATTTTAACTAATTTTATTATAGTGTATAGAGTTTTTCAACAAGAATGTTTTTTGTATATATTGAATTAAACAAAATATGTAGTTAAAATGTATTTAAATGTAATTTCAAATACGTCCCGTTTCCATATTTACATATAATTTTCAGTCTGTTTCATAAATTAGATGGTAGATGTTCTTTTCCTTCAGGATTGTTTGGAGATAATTTTCATAAAGGTTTCCTTTAATATAGCCCCAATCCTAAAGAAAGTAAACTAACAGTGTAAAATCGTAGAATCTCGGTGGTAAATATTTATTGCCGTTTAAGGAACAAGACATTTGGCGTAAAACAAATTATTTGATTCAGAACCTTTGAGCTGTGTAGCGCTATTTTGTTCAATTCCCTTTCAGGTCAGGTTCATCCACAGAATTTCGGCCAAAACACGTTGATGATCATTTCGCGATATCGTGGTCACTTGACGGTAACTGCATTGTCAGTCCTTAAAATATACCAAAAAGTAACTTTTATAATATATAGTGGTAATTAGATGCCTCAACTTTTCGTTACCTATACCTAGAAGTATTTATTTCCATAGATGTTTAAAGGAATATTAACATCAGTAATAAGAGAATTTTGATTGAAAATATAGCTAGTTTTTCTTTTGGTTTACAAAGTTACGACGTTGACGATGATGAGTTGGCTTTGGCTAATTCACAAGCTAATTGAAGTTTATATGGTTTTAACAGTACACTTTAAAGTAGAATATATCCCGTGGTAGTTATATAGAACTTCGAAAATTGTCATAAATGATGGGAAACGAACGCAGATTGGGTATGTTATGTAAAAAAAAATCTCCTAATTGCACATTTTTTGTAATTTCGTTTCTTATTTGAGTTTCAATATACCTATTTTAATCATCATATAGATTACGCAAGCTACGGAAATATTTTTCTCATGGTAATTTACAGTTTTTCAATTTTCAGAAAATTTCATTGAAATATTGTTATGGATCAATGCGACAGAATTATTCTACGTAAAGTTAAAATAAACCTTTCTAACACATATTCTTCTATTGGAATCTTTGTGAAACACTAAACTTAAAGAGCTTTACCACTAGACACTTGTTTTTAATTTCTCGGCACGTGTTTCGATAACCAAGTTAGCATCATAGGGAGATTTTCATTTATCAAACATTTTTCAAGTTTTCATTTTACAAGTTCGAATCATCTCCTGATCTGCTAACATGGTTAGCGAAACGTGTGATCTCTTTTATTTTATTTTACTAGCATGTTTAATTTACTAAAATTGGTATACGAGGATAATTGTCTGACCTGTACATAAGACTCTTAATTGGTTTAAATAGATCTGAGAGTGGCTATCTAAAAACGTCGACTACGGATAATAATTACAATTTTATAACAAATTATTTAAATTCATTTTAAATGTCTCGAAGGTTACCGATGAATATTGCCATATTTTTAAATTTTACGAATTTTACAAGTATGGTTAAGGGAATTACATTAAAGGAAGCTGAACAAGAATCCGCCTATATACAAAAGTCAACTTTGCTTGAACTCTTGACCTGTATCTATTTTCTATTATTAAAGGGGCTCGATACAAGGGCATTTCCGATAGAGAAGTTGCCCTGATAGCAGTACTCAACAAAATATCAAAACAGCAGCTGAAAAAAGATGTTACATTTTTTTGTAATCGTTCTAAACGCTTTATTGGTGAATGGGGGAACATATTTCGAAGAGAACATAAGTTCAAAATATCGGGTCTGTGTACGTCTCGATATGAAAAATAATATTATTTACTAATAATACGCACACTTATAATGATTGAAAACAAGATAGTTTAATTTTGTTTGTTAAGTTATTGATTAATTATGCTGATTAAATAAAAATTTTATGATTTTCTTCAATACTATATAAAAGAGCAAATATATTTTTGTTTGTCAAGTGCATTTTTCTGAAGTATGGATATTTTTATCAATCGATAATACATCAATATCTCGACCGTATTCGTCGTTCATTGCATGACGAAAGTGAATCGACCAAAATTATATTGTTCAACGTAAAAGAAAGGAAAAACCGTGTTGACAATAAATAGCACTGTAATAAAAAATGGCGTCATTCGTAAATAAAAGAATTTAAACGTTTAAAAGATAAGTAGAAACGACTTTAAAGTTGTAAACGTTAATTGTTAAAGTTGCTTATCCAATATTCGACAAAAAGAACCATATCTAAGAAATAATTTATGTCAGTGTTATCTTCTAAATTATGACTTAAAAATAATTGGAGTATAATAACGAATTAGAAAGAAAAGGATAAAAATAAAATTATACAATGTAGTAAAAAGCTACGAGGATAGAGTAAAAAGTCAGATACTTTGCCAGTAGATAGCGGTGCGATCGCAAAGAAGATTGCAGTTCTAAAAAGTAGGATTATTTTTACCCGAGGCTCCACCGAATGCTAAAACGAAGATAAGTTGAAAAAGTACTATGGGGATCCTGCTCCTTCACATGGTCCATGGTTCATAAGACGCCCCATTGAGACGCCCCCTTGAGTTCACTACTAAAAAGACGGTTAACAAATTCCATTATATCAGGTTGGCGTTGAGGCAACGAGAGGCATTGAGAATGAACGTTAGAGAGATTGTTGAGATGATAAAAATCTCGTCAAACGAAACAGTCTGTACGAACATTTAAGCTTGAGAAAGCTATCAGCGCTATTTATTCACTGCGGACCAAAAACGGAATCGAGTGATTCGTGACTTCACAGCGATTCGTGACTATTGAAGAAACGTGTATTCATCACTGTACACCAGAAACAAAGGAAGAGTCAGAACAATGGATATTACTCGATGAACATGACCTGAAAAGGCGAAGACTTCTCCTTCCAGATGTGACCTTTCCTCCTTCTTCCTTCTTTTGTGACCTGCTTCTATCGGCAAGAAGGTTAAGTCCACTGTTTTCTGGAATACACAAGGTATTATCTTCATCGACTATTTGAAAAAACGAAAAGAGAATAATAGGAGAGTACTATACTGTATTACTGATACAATTTAAGAGTTTATAAAAAATGCCCTCATTTGGCAAACAATATAGCAGCTACGACATAACAGTCAAGCAAGTGCAACATGCTGCGAGAGAAACTCGCCTTCTCTAGGCAGCTTCTGAAGGCATTTGTCGTACTTTAATCGAATATGATTTATAGAGCAAATCAACTTCTGTAGTGCGACTCATTTTCGATTCGTCCATTTCAGCTTTTTAACGAATTTTCGCATATTGTTCCAGGTCCTCCGAAACGAGCTCAGTGGTTTTTTCGATTAGCATTCTTTCGGTATCTTTGTTGGCCTTCTCCGAAGTCATATATTGTAACCGCAATGTTGTAAACGGTCAATTTTGGATACCCAAAAAGTGCGAAACTTTTCAATTATTGTCGCTCTTTAGTTATATTCCGCACTGGAACTTAACACATCGTCCATGTAAAAGTTATAATCATGCTTCTGGTTTATGAGATTAACAAAAGCGACCTAGCCTTGACGTATAATATGGCGGAAAATTCAAAGTGAAAATTGTGCGAATGTTGATAACTTGCCTTGTATAAAAATATATTGTAACAATAATTTAGCGTAAAGAAAATCCACAGCGAACACATTTGATGACAGGGAACAATTAATGACTGGCAGACAAATCCGGTGAATACGAAGTGCTTGGAAAGGCTTCCAACTGTGGGTCATTGAGTTTTGTAATAACAACCCAAGATATTGACAGACGCATCATCGTGGTGGAAGAGAACTTTCTGTTTGGCATTCAAATGGACATTTAGCTTGAAGAGACCCTTTAACTGATCCATTAGTGAAGAGTAATACTCTCTGATGATGGTGCTGTCTTTTGTCAGGTCTATGAGCACCACACCAGATTCCCGTAGAAAGCCTGTAAAAAAAATCAAATTTATGTCTTTATGCTTGAGGATGGCACGTGGAAATGTTAGAGGTTGTCAGAAAATTCTATTCACAGTTATATGAAAATCAGAATCAATCAAATACAACAATACCCACAGAAGAACAAATGCTAGATATCCTAGTGGAGGAAGTAGCAAATACTATAGAATCGATTGAATCGATATCAGGTTTATTTTTAAGCCAAATGGTTCGCAAATGTTAAAAAATCTAAGATGGTTTAAGTTTGCTCCATTGATATTATACCATCTTTTTCCCAATCCAAATTACAAAATACTTCTTCAAGGTAGGCCGAGAAAAGAATAGGCGATATTGCGTCACCCTGCCGTACACCTCGCTTTACATTAATTCCAACTTCAAGATCAACAAATTGAATCGTCGCTGTAGCTTCATCATATATCGATCTTAAAAGGTTTACATATGCTTTGTCTCCCCCTGGCTATGCAATGCATCCATTATAGCCTGCTTTGAGATTGAGTTAAATTATTTTTCGTAGTCGATAAAAGCAAGCACAGTGACAAGCTGTATTCGTTGTGCCTTTCTATGGCCTGCTGCACAACCTGGATGTGATCAATTGTTACTGAATCCACTTCTGAATGCTGCTTACTCTCTTGGTTGGGCGTCATTCAGTTTTTCTTAATACTCCTTTTAGATATTATCCTGGAGAAAACTTTATACATTATTTATAGTAGGCTTATTGAACGACAGTTCTTTAAATCTTTCTGTGCTCCTTTTTTATGTAAAATAATCACTTCTGCATTTTCATAAGTTAGGTACTTTCTGTTCTTTGCATTTTGAGTATAATTTTGCCAGTGATTGTATGTAAAGTTCAACCACCAGCTTTTAGCATTTCGACAGTTGTTTCGCGACATTTGGCGATGCATTTCGACAGTTCGACGCTGCCCTTTGTTGGAGTCTTGCCGTTTTTCTACGATTCTATAGCATTTGTCTTTGATTCATTCTGATCTTCATATAACTGTGAATACCATTTTCTGACAACCTTGAACATTTCCATACGCGCACTGCACACCGTGTCCTCAAGCATTAAGACATAAATTTCGTTCTTTTCTATCTCAGATTCTGTCTGAGTCCTTGTTAATTTCCCTACTTTCTTTCAGAGTTACTTGCACTAGCTGCATGTTGAATTGGAGTGTGTCCTCTCTAATACGTTTTCTTATAGTTTTGCATGAGCTCAGCGTACTCAACCCTGCCAAAGAAACTCCAGCATTTCTCATTGTCCATCGTTTTTTGATTAAATCATTGGTCTCACTGAAGATTTTTTTCTTTTTGAAATATTATTCTTCTGGTACTATTGAAGCAGCCATTTCAAGCACATTATAGGTGAATTTATTCATATTAGACTGTTATTTCCATATCTTCCTTATTCCACAGCAAAGCTGATTGACAAAGCAATTTCAAAATTGCTGCCCCTTTGCAGCAGTTTCCCAGAATCCACTCTGCCCGTCTTTGACCTTATCATTCTTTGGCGCTCTCTTCGACAGTTAATCCTAACTTTTGCTCGTACTATTCGATGGTAACTTCCAACATTAAAATTGTTAAGAACAGTACAATAGCAACATATTATTTTATCATTGGGTAATGATGTAGTCAATTTCACGTGGTGGGTCCAGATGAACTTTTCCATGCCCATTTTCTACTGATATTTTTCTTATAGAACAAATTCATAATATAAAAGTTCTTGCCCTTCAGCAAAATCAACCAATCTATCACCTCTATTTTCCCGCTCATCAGTTCCATATGGGCCAGTTATATTTTCACAGTTCTTGCAATTCCAATTCTGCTTTAAAATCTCCCATCAGGATTTGTGCCCGTCCCCGGTCAAACAATCAACAAAATGCATATATATATATATATATATATATATATATTATATATATATATATATATATATATATATATATAATATATATATAGAATAGAATATTCAAAAATATAGCACATCTCGGTATTGCTTTCGCTAACTCAAAAACCATTCTTGGTTCTATAACAAAACTATACATTAATCAAAGCACACCTTCCAGTTAACAAAAAAAAATCTAATCCTGAAAAAGTAAATGAGTCCCTGACAAACTCTGGAAAAGACTATTTCTAAAATTCCCTCTAACCATGTAAAAATCCTATTGTCCGTTTCCTATGTATCCTTATATTTGTTCGCAGTTTAATCTAAAAATAATTTCAACCCATTTTAAGAAGAAAATAACAAAACAAAAGATCTGGAAGTGCCTAAACACGTACATGGGTGAATTTAAACTTTACCATGTTTTACCCCAATTAAAAAGAGATTTTGAATGTTCAAGTCAGGAAAGGAGCTAATATAGACACGGGATCACTACTTGACTAGAATCTTACTTAGCTTAAAACCTCAAAAACGTATTCAAAAGAGATCGCTAATACCAAAGTTCGGTTCGAAAATAAAACCAAACCCTAACAGAAGAGCTTGATAAACAACCAGCAAAGAACTGGCAAGAATGAACAAAAAATTATTAAAACAGGCTTAAAGTTTACAAAAACCTTTACAAAAACGTAGAAAACATCCGTGGTGGGATGAAGTTTGAGAGCAAGCTTATTAAGCCGAATAAAAGCATTCAAAGAGTAGAACAGTCAAAAAACAGCAATAAAACATAACATCTTTTTTGAAAGTAAGAAAAGAAACAATCGAAGCTAATTAGACAAACTAAAAGAAAATATGAAAACAATCAACTTAATGAAATAGAAAAAGATTTCCAAAAAAATAACACCCGAATTTTTTACAAAACATTTAAAACTAAATTAACAGGTTATCAACCCCAAAGTCTTTGCTTCCAAAGGAAAACGGACAATTAGCTCTAAATAACCAAGGCAATTGCAAAGAACTTGTGAAATATTTTGAACTACTAAACTGTCCTGAACCATAAACAGGTTACCAACACTAAACCCTACACAAACAAACCATATTCATTACCACCGAATGAAGATGAAATAATTAGGCAAATCAGGTGACTTAACAATAGCAAAGCTTCTGGTGAAGATGGAATCACTACTGAATTTTTAAAATCCGCTGGTCCAGGTACAATCAAGCAAATAACCAAAATTCTACAAGAAGTTTGGCGAACCGAACGGATTCCGAAAGATTGGAAAGATGCTCTAATCTATCCACTACATAAGAAAGGAGATCGAACGAATGTAAACAACTACAGAGGAATATCTCTTCTCCCAGTTTGTACAAGATTCTATCTCTATGTCTACTAAACAGAGCATAGGAACAGTAGAGCCTAAAATTGGTGAATATCAAGCAGGTTTTCGACCGTAGATCCTGCTCTGAACAGATTCTAGAATCTAAAGTTGATCCTAAAACATCAAAAACTGTACGATAAAAATCTCGTCTGTATGTTTGTGGATTTCAAAAAAACATATGATTCTATTGACCACGAATTTTTTATTCTAAATCTTGAAAGAACAAGGACTAGATCTGAAAACGCTGCCAATTATTAAAGCAACACTAACTAACACAAGGTCAAAAGTTAAAATTCATGGGTGACATCTCAGTGCCATCGAAATTAAAACTGGAGTGAGACAAGGGGATGGACTCTCACCGCTCTTATTTAACTGCGTTCTAGAAAATGTAATACAGGAGTGGCGGTGAAAAAAAGAAGGCCCTGAATATTGACCAGCCAATTAAACCGGGGGAGAAACCAATATCAAAACTGATTGTCTGCATGACGATCTAGCAATTTTAGCTCAAGATATATAAACTGCACATAAACAAATTTAAATTCTAAAAGAAACATCAGAAAAGGTAGGACTCTAAATTTCCTTTGAAAAGACACAATACTTGACCTGCAACAGACTAAGAACACCATTTCTAAAAAACAAAATATGGTAACATCAGACGAGTCTCTCAATTCAAATATTTGGGTGAAATAATCATGGAAAACGGGTTGAAAAAGCTGCCAATAAGGGTAGATGTCAAAAAACGGAAACTGCATTGAGACTTACACGAAATATTTACAACAAAAAAAAGCATATTTAAAAGCACAAAACTGAGACATTACAACACAGTTATTAAGCCAGAATGTCTATATGGGGCAGAAACGCTCATTTTGAATAGAAAGAGAAACATCGAGGAGATTAGAAAGAAGGAAAGAAAATCATAAGAAAAATATTAGGCGCTAAACAATAAATAGCACAACATACCAACTTCGAGAAAACCAAGAAATCAAACAATACACAGATCTCCATAGCGATATGAGAAAAAGAAAACTTAAGTTTTACGGACACTTAAAACGGATGAATCCGGGTAGGCTAAACTAGACAAATAGTCAAATTTTATGAAAATAGGAGTAGAGTTAAAGTAGAAATTTATTAAATGGATTGCTGCAATTAAAGAGGACCTAAGATCAGCAAATATTACACAAACTGAAATTCAGGATAGAGGTTGTTTCAGACACAAGGTTTGGGAGGTTGGCCAGAGAGAAAAATGTAAGAAGACTAGAACAAGTTGGTCTGACGAAAGGAAAAAAGCTCATAGCGAAAGAATAAAATCAGTACGGGTGCAAAGGAAGGCTAACAAAACGCCTCTAACTGTGGTGCACCAGGGCCCATAAGTAAATGTGTATATATATATATATATATATATATATATATATATATATATATATATATATATATATATATATATATATATATATATATATATATCAATATATATATATATATATTGATCAATATTATATATATATATATATATCAATATTATATATATATATATATATATATATATATATATATATATATATATATATATATATATATATATATATATCAATATATATATATATATATATATATATATATATATATATATATATATATATATCAATATATATATATATATATATATATATATATATATATATATATATATATATATATATATATAGATATATAAATATATATATATATATATATATATATATATATATATATATATATATATATATATATATATATATTGACATTTGAAAATATTTAGATTTGAAATGGAGATACATTAAACATTTTGCATTCACTGCAAATTTTTCAATATGTCATGAATATACTAGAAAAAGCAATTTCTTAACTATTATAATGTATTAAAAATTTATTTATTCAATCGGTATGAATGTTTCAAATGTAACATAATTTTTTTCTTCATTGTGCACAATATACTACTTTAACATATATTCACTTTAACATATATTCAAAACCAGGATTTTAA